>QFDD01001295.1:0-30969 GCA_006871305.1 Vachellia collinsii
TAATTCTCATATTCCAGCTAAAAATGCTCCAATTAATATAAATAAGAATGAGACATGCTTGAAGCATGGAAATCAATAGGTTCCAAATATAACACTTTGAATAAAAAGGAGCATATTATTAAGATGATCACATTGAGGAGGCTGGCACTCCAGAAGAGGCCAAGACATAACTAATTGCAAAAACCTCAAAAGAGGTTCAGGTACCTGAAAAATAATATTGAGATTTTGATAAGTTATGTCTCAATGAGAAAAATGGAACCGAAAAGGATAAAGTTGTCGACAATAGCTTTGATAATAATATCACGTGATCAAATGAGGATCTTATACGTAAATCTGCCGTATAAGGTAGGCAGACAAATGATTGGCCAAGGTGAAAAGAAAAGACGTAATGTAAATACAATTACATTATTTCAATATGAGAATTATGGACCTGCAGTCCAAATACATGAAATACAAAGTTATATGATATGTGAACATTTATGTGAAAACAGAGGTTTTCACAATAGTATGATGATTATGATGAAGTATATTATTTTGTGGTTGATGAAAGATAAATTACCAATTTGGCAAAATATGAAAACAAAATTTACGTCTATTGAATATTATTATAGCCTATGCATATAACTCACTAAATAGTGAATTTTAAGCGAAAATCCGTGAAGGACCTAACATGCCAGAAGCATTTGCCTACAAAATATATTGATTTGATGGATTAGATGTCCTATTTATTTTATGGTAATATATGTGGTGATTAAGTTTTTGCAGGTACACTAATGGATAATGAAATTGAGAGTTGATATGATGGTTTTATCAAAAATATTATAAGCTCATTATATTTGGAATAAATTGGATATGTGGATGCAGAATATCATGATTATTTTCAGGGCAACATTTTTTTGTGATTTCCATGGTACGTAAGGTAAATGGAGAGTATATGGAATATTCAACATATCCAGAAGATATGGAAGATGAATGGATGCACAGTTCAGATGACAAAAGGAGATCAGTTGCTTAAGAAATCATCGATGACAGTTACATTTGAGAAAATGTAATCACAGTGAGTTATATTGTCATCAGGGGGAGTAAAAGTGAAGCCATTATCATATAAAGGAGCACAACTAATACTATATTCAGGGGGAGAAAAGATCATGCTGCACTCTTTTTTCCTTAACCAAGGTTTTGTCCCACAGGGTTTTCCTGGTAAGGTTTTTAATGAGGCAGCTTCAATATATATTGTGTACTCTTTTTCCTTCACTAGGTTTTTATCCAACTGGGTTTTTCCTAGTAAGGTTTTAACGAGGCACAATATATGTTCATGGACATCCAAGGGGGAGTGTTATGAACATTATATATATTGATGTCCATAAACTCTTGGCCTTTCATATCCCTTCATCATAACCTCTCTTATGAATAGCTTTTAGGGATTTTTATTGTACAGTTATGGGAATTGATGTTGGTATTTATTCCATGTAATCTTTAGTTGCCTATATATATGAAAGCCATGTAATACATATGGTAGATCCGTGTGAATGAGAATCTCCCCCTTTGTCTCCAATGATCTCTTGCCTCCCTTGTCTACTCATTTCTCTCGTATCAAATCCCTTATTTCATAACAATATTATACATGTTTGATTCTTTAATTAACTTGTAAATTGGATTTCAAAATGATAATAAATTTGGAAGGACTACAAAATAATGGTCGAGGTTGTATTTGTCTTTCTGCATTCTCGTAAATCCTACGCCTTCCCTGATCGCTCACATAAATAATTTGGGTTTTCCGATGGCAAGCTTCTTTCCTCTTCCTCCATCGCATCCACAGTTCCTCCATAATTGGATCCTGAAGAAAGCTAGGGTTTCTATCCCCAATTCCCTTAAGCCTAATCTGGTAAAGGGCTTAATATATTAGGGATTCTCCCGACCTTTGCACTTGATGTTTGCACTTTACAGCCCCAGATTATATTTTCATCCAATTTCGACCTCTCTCGCATGGTTAATTTGGGATTCTACTTTGCGGAGTCCACGTTCTATTCTTTTCACTCTTGTCGTTTGAGCTATAGAAAAGTTTAGAGTTTTCAGATTTATTCATCTTCCGGTTGACAAGAACAATAATCAGCATCCTCTGGTAGCTGTTTAAGTTATGGATGTAGATGGGAGCAATAAGCGCGTCTTTCAGCGTATCCGTGGGCCTCCGCCTGATGCCAAGAACAAAGTGTGTTATCATTGGCAGGCAGGAAGGTGCAACAGATTTCCGTGCCCGTTTCTGCACGGTGAATTACCTCCGCCAAACGTCAATGGGATGTCTTCGAAAAGGTCCCATGGGTCTGCTGATGATTCAGGCTTCTCGGGTCCGCGGAGGAATCCGAATTTTAGTGGAGCGTCAACTTGGGGCGGGGTTCACGGTGGTAATAAAGTAATTAGGAAGACTGAAAAGCTTTGTACTTATTGGGTTCAGGGGAATTGTAGTTATGGAGATAGGTGTAAGTACCTTCACTCTTGGAGTGTAGGAGATGGCTTCTCCTTATTAACGCAACTTGAAGCGCATCAGAAGGTAAAGAGTTACTTAATCTTTCGTGGTTGGTGCGCTTTGGGGATTGAAGACTCGAAGTTAATGGGCTAGTTGTGAACATATGAACAGGTTGTGACTGGAATATCTCTGCCGTCTGGTTCAGATAAGCTTTATACTGGAAGTAAAGATGAGACAGTGAGGCTTTGGGACTGCCAGTCTGGTCAGGTTGTTATATTATTTTTTCATAGCTGATTTTTTTGTGTCAAGTTATTCCCAAGGTGCGTGGTTTTCATCAAATTATTTACCATGGATCCTGCAAATTGGGTTCAGTCATCATTATTGTGTGCTTATCCTTGTGCTTCCGCTAATTGGCGAAGCCAAAAACCATCCTTTTTCTTAAACAGAATTGTTCCCCCATCCCCTCCCCCCAGAAGTTCAAGCGTTTTATGGTGATAAAATTTTGTTGATCCCTTATTAGAAAATCCTAACTTCAACTTCTTGGTGTTTGCTTGACAATCCCCATGCACGTCCTTGATATTTTATGAGCGGGTTTATGCGTAATAGGAACTGGTTGTGGCCTTCCCCCCTTAGTTTGTTGATTTAATTTTTTGCCCCTCTCTAATTCTCTTTCAAATTTCATTGTCAAAGTTATTGTTTTTCACTCTTTGTAGTTTTCTTTCTTATTATAATAAAGAGCCAATGTTGATTTTCTCATGTTGCAGTGTTTGGCTGTGATTAGTCTTGGATGTGAAGTGGGTTGTATGATCAGTGAAGGTCCTTGGCTTTTTGTTGGTGTACCTAATTTTGTTAAGGTAAGATAAATCTCATCACCATTTTGTTTTTTCTGTCTCTCTATTCGCACTCAACATTTAAATCTAGTCCACTGTCCAATTTAGAAATATTTTCTTCTGCTAAGATCGATATTCTTTGTGCCATGTGTTGAAGTGTGACTAATGTCAATTTTGGTTGATGACGTTGATTTTGCAGGCCTGGAACATTCAAACATCAAGTGAACTGAGTCTGAGTGGCCCTGCTGGACAAGTTTACACTTTGGCCGTGGGGAACAATATGCTTTTTGCTGGCACACAGGTAAAATTTGATATATATCGTTGTTAACAGTTATGCTTTCTTTCCTGATGGAGTTTCTGATGGGAATTTGAAATGTTAATGCTTAGAGTTTGTTGGATGAATGGAATTGGTTCAGTTTTGTCTTTTTATGGATATTTGAGTGAAGGTTAAATTTTGTAGAGCGTTCTGTTAGAATATTAGGGTTCTACATGTCCATAAATAACAGGTTACATTTGGAAGTTTCGAAGATAAGTGAAAATTGGGAAAAAGCTGCCTTTCTCTTGTTTAGATTGAAAATTGAGGTTATAATATGGTAAGACAAGCAGGGAACTGAGGTGTAAAATTTACTTTAAAACAAGGAGAACCATTTAAGGTGATATTTGTTAATGATAAGTGTGCGAATTCAGCAGGAAGAGCTACTTTAGCTGAGGTGCGTGTTAGTTTCTGCACTGCAACATTGAAATGTAGTGTCATATGACTGCATGCTCCAAAATAATAATAATTTAGAATAAAATAAGTAATATTTTATTAAAAAACCTAATAGAGTTTCTTAAGTATTGAGTTGGTAGAGAGAGAGAATGGTCAGGAAGCAAAAGGGAGAAGACATATAAAGGGGCACATAACATGCATATTGAATAGGTAGACCTATACTGTGACAACCGATAGCTAGTGCTGGTGGCTTTCATTTTCACTCTCACAATCATGAATAGAAGATTCTTTTGTAATTAACTAAAGTTGGCATTGTTGGTGGTTCTTTATAGGAGAGTGCATGTATCCACTCAGGTAATTAATGATCAAAATTAATCTCTTAGGAGATTGATTGCATGCTTGAACTTTCCAAGAAATATTGGGCATATAGCTCTGCTTATTATTCAGTGGCTTGAGCTGACTGAGATGAAGACTTCCTATGTGTGCTTTTATTTTGTTTTCCCTTCTCTATCTGGGTATGGTAAATGAAGTATATACCTTTCTTGCAGGAGGGGTCTATATTGGCATGGAAGTTTAATGCGGTTACTAACAACTTTGAGCCTGTTACATCACTTACGGGTCATTCCGGTCCTGTTGTTTCTTTTGTTGTTGGAGGAAATAGGCTATACTCAGGTTCAATGGACAAGACAATAAGAGTAAGTTTACAAAGTTATAAGCATTCTGTCATAAACACAATCTTTTTGTTGTTTGCTTTGGAGCCCTTAAAACCAATGTGATAGTATGAATTGATCTGTTAAGATAATTCCATTTGTTCCTTCTTGCTGATTTCTGTTTGCCAGGTCTGGAACCTTGAGACATTGCAGTGTTTACAGACTTTAACAGGGCATACATCAGTTGTGATGTCTGTTCTTTGCTGGGACCAGTTTCTTTTATCTGGTTCATTAGACAAATCAGTAAAGGTTGGCTCAACTTTCGCATTACCTGCTGATTTTTTGTATGCGTTTTAACTTTATGGATTTATTATTTGTTGGCTTTATATGTTTTGGTTTGTGCAGATATGGGTAGCTACTGACAGTGGAAACTTGGAAGTGACTTACACTCACAATGAGGAAGATGTATGTATGAGTTCATTTTCCTCTTGTAATTTAGACCCTACTTGTCTATATTTAAGTGTCTATGATACCTCATGGTCTTAAGGAAACAAGTTTCTAATTTCTATCCCATTTGCATTAAGGGAAAAAAGACCACTTTATGGATTAAACTGCTGTGAACGCATGTTGTCGATCTTGAGTTCAGAAATGAAGGACTCTTGAATTTTGATAATGGAAGCAACCAATTTTGGCATGTATATCATGGAGAAATCAATTTCAAATTCATTAAGTATCTGAAATTTTAGTGTCTAGATTACTCATTTGGTTTGATTCAGTATGTCGCTAAAATTGGTGTCCCATTTATTGTTAACAAAGTTTTTTCTTTGCGTTTTTTATTTCCATTCGTACCATATTGGCATTCTTTTTTGCGGCATCAGCATGATGAAGGAAGATTATCTTTAAAACATGGGCCGTTTCTCATCTTACTATCTTGTTTTGATATGTCTTGTTTTGGTGTAGTCTATAGTTAGATGTTGATGATTTGTGGCTAGGTGGAATTATAGAGAGAATGGTGAATGTCATTATGATATTTTAGTTTATGTTTATGATGAGGGTTTTGGTATGATCTCTCTCAGGGCGTGCTTAAACTGTGTGGGATGCATGATTCACAAGGCAAGCCCATTTTGCTGTGCTCTTGCAACAATAATACTGTGCACCTCTATGATCTGCCATCGTAAGTGCTTGTCTTCAAACTTTTATTATTTTGCTTTCCCCTTTAATTCCATTTCCATAATCTTCCCATAAACATGCATGGCGACAGCTGTCTTCTGCTAACCTCCATGTTACCCTTAAATCACTATGAACCGATGAACATGTCAACTTGATAGGATTCAAACAGAAAATAGTATCTTAATGTTGAATAGTTATATTGGTAGTCAAAATATGCTTCTCCTGTGAGAAGAGAAGCAAAACAAGATGCAATGGTCCACACACCACAGATGCAATGCTCCTGGCTTCCGAGAGGCCAATGTTCTAACGACCACTAAAATACCAAAACATAATGCTCACAATCTCCAAAATAGCCTTTTCATTGATTGACTACAGCAACCCTATCGCAACCCAAAAAGTAATGCTCAACCCTACCTTAATCCCCAAAATACAAAATCACTCTGCCATCCCCGCACTTTAATGACTATTAAAATGCCAAAAAGCAATGCTCACAATCCCCCAAACAGTCTTCTTGTGGACTTTGACTACAGCAACCCTATAGCTACCCTACTGCCCTTTTTCTTTCTCTAAAATAGGAGTTCCCAAGTCAACATTCTGCCCAGCTGAAAGTGTTTTTCCCTTTGATTTCCTTTTGGAAGCTGGAGCAGCAAAAGTGATTCTATAACAACTTTATGATGATTTTCCATTGGTTAGATGGAACTATTTCTGGATTGATCATTTTGTATGACCCATACCTTGTGCAGCTTCACAGAGAGAGGCAAGATTTTTACAAAGCAAGAGGTTCGAGCCATTGAGGTTGGTCCTAGTGGCTTATTCTTCACTGGTGATGGAACAGGTCAAGTGAAAGTCTGGAATTGGTTGCCAGAGTCAGCTTCTTCACGTCCAATAAACGGCGGCTCTTAATCATGTATGCCATTCGTTGGTTCGCATGACTACTTCCAAGTTTCATTTACACCTTCGTTTTGTCAGCATGAGCGAATTTAGAGTGAGCAAAGGGCGTAGCGGTTGATATTGTGTAATTTGAGTTTGCATAGCAGGCTTAGGCATACATGGAAAACACGTGAGATTTGGCACAGTGGTAGCAAGGGTCCACGTTCTAATCTGTATCTTCTGAAAGAGGCTGGGTCTTTCGTCTTGTTAAGGCCTGCCTCTATATATATATATTTCTATTTTTCTGGTCACTTGGAAGTATTTGAGATGATATGTTTTGGTCCTGCCCTTCGCACAAAGTTGGTTTCACTTTGCGTGACTCTGAACTACAGGTGGACGCCACACTGAGTCTGTAACATCACATGAATCATGTTCCTATCTTTACTCAACAAGCCCCCTAGTCTATTGCTTTGAGAATGCCATGGGGTTTTCCCCAAAAGCTTTTATGTTTGAGTGGTTCATTATTTTCATCCAATTTTTCAATGATTCTTGCACAATGGTCAACAACAACTAGGTTCTTTGGTTAAAAGCTTATTTAAAAATTTGATTGTGTTGTAAAAATAAAGAAAACTGAAGAGAGATGAGCAAAACAAGAGAGATTTGAGAGGAAGGAGAGAGTAATTCTTATTCATGTATGTTTTTCATATCTATACAACCTTTTGTGTTACAATTCTATTTATAGGTACCAAATCCTTTCAAGAGTTATAATACCATAAACATAGGAATTATTCCACATTATGATACAACATAAAGTTGTTGGAATCAATCTACATTATGATACAATATAAATGCATTGGAGGTTATAGTCTTTAATCGTAAATGGAATTCTAAGAGTTTATGTGGTTATGAATATCTAATATAACTTTAAGTGTAAAATTCTAAAAGACAAAGGTTATGGATGATATTGTAATTTTCATAACACTCCCTTTTGGATGTCCATAAGTAAATATTGTACCTCATTAAAACCTTATTATTAAAAACCCAGTGAGACAAAAATATAATGAAGGAAAAAGAGTACACAATATATATTGATGCTGCCTCATTAAAAACCTTACTAGGAAAACCTTGTGGGACAAAACCTTGATTAAGGAAAATAATACATCATAATTTTTACTCCCCCTGATGACAATGTCACTTTCTGATGACAATATCTTTCATTATCAATGAAACATATTTCTTGAACGCAAATGTCATCAATGATTTTCCAAATAGTTGATCTTTTTATCTGACTATACAAATGTATTATCATCAAATTATATGCAAAAATGTATTTCTCAATCATATATTCTAGATATGTTGATTTATTCTATACATTTTTCAATCAATTATATATATACTCAAAATTTTTAATCCACATAACATTTTATATATTGAATGATTTTCTCAGACATGCTTCAGCGTTATATATCCTTTAAGCATTCTGATGCACATTTCACTGTCCAATGAGCCATATGCATAGGTTTTAACAATATTCAATAGACGCATATTTTTCATATATTCTGCTAGATTAGTAATTATTTTTTGACCACCACCAAATAATATACCTTATATATCATCACAATCATTATTATGTAAACATTTGTTTTCACATAAATGTTTACATATCATATAATAGATTTGTATTTCATGTGTTTGGACTGCAGGTCCATAATTCTCACATCGAAATAGTATAATCATATTTTTACTGTGTCTTTTCCTTTCACTTCTGATCATGTCCAATTACTTTCCTGTCTATTTTGCATTACAGATTTATGTAGAAGATCCTCATTTGATCACGTGATATTATTATTAAAATTGTTGTCGACAAATTTATCCTTTTCGGTTTCATTTTTCTCATTGCGACATAACTTATCAAAATCTCAATATTATTTTTCAGGTACCTGAACCTCTCTTGAGGTTTTTGCAATTAGTTATGTCTTGGCCTCTTCTAGAGTGCCAGTCTGCTCAATATGATCATCTTAATAATATGCTCCTCTTTATCCAAAGTGTTACATTTGGAACCTATTAATTTTTCATGCTTCAAGCATGTCTCATTCTTATTTATATTAATTGGAGTATTTTTTAGCTGGAATATGAGAATTAGTAATTCTCATTTAGGTCAGTAATTGAATCTAGCAGATATTTTTCAAAATATCATGAATGCAATATTCGATGAACTTCTGGTTCATACTATTATTTTTGAGGATCTACATTTGATATTAATAATGCATTCAATGTATTTTCTTTTCTAACTATTCAATTTTTCCCCCTCATGTGGGAAAACTTTGTTAAATGACAATTAACCAATAATGCAGTACAAGTTTCATAAACTCATTTGTTTCCTTATAAATATAATTTTGTTTCATTTAGAGATAAACAAGGAGGAGAATCTTGCCCAACATTTATCTCAACTTTCCATATATGTGCATTATAGTGGATCAATAAGAACAAACATTGCACATTCAAACCTTTGAAATGGAAAATATCTGGCTCCTGATCAAAAGCTAATTTCATGGGAAGAATTTTGTTGACTTGATGTGTATAAGTATTGCAATATATCAAATCAAATATGCCAAAACTGAAGTGGAAATCTTGTTCTCATAAGTATTGATTAAGTTATACACGGAGACTTTAACAAATGATTTATGGGTCGTACAATCTGAAAATTGTGCACTCATCATCATAATGATTTATTCAAACAATTTTGCAAACTTCAGGCTGCAAGTTAATAATGATCACACATGTAACCATCTTGTAGATGCATCCATCAAATTTATTTAATACTTGTATGGTTTACATACTTTTTGAATGGATCCATATGAGTGCAATATATTTCCAGAAATGTAAAGATTTATTTCAAATCATGACTAATGATCTTCTCATGATCCATATTCTATTGAGAACAAGTAGCACATAAATAACTTTTGAATTATATAATATATTGGTTATTCATGAAGAATCTTCTAGTTCTTCAATAGATGTCGGTTCATAATTTTTGAATATATATTGCATCTTATATATGACTTGGATGATCAAACAAATTATGCCAACAATAAATTTGTCTTGATCAGTAAACTTTTGGTTTACTATAATAACAGTAAATAAATAACATAAAATAAATAACAATGAATAAAATAGAAAATAGCAAAAAATGTAACAATGCAAATATAATAATACAAATGATAATTAAATAAAATTAGTAAAGATAAAAAAATAATATAAAATAAAATATTATTGGCTTCAGGTCAATAATAAGAAGTCAGTATTATATAACTTTTAGTCATTTATCTTCAGGATAAATGAATCATATGACTTCTGACCATCCAATAAAAGTATATGGCTTCTAGCCATATAATGAGGAATTAAATGAATATAGCTTCTGGCTATGTTGTCAGATAGAAAAAGATATATGACTTTTGGCAATTTGATATAACTTCTGGTTATATAATCTCAAGATATAAAATGGATATGGCTTCTGGACATATAATAATATGACTTTAGGTCATACTTTCAAAATATAAAATTAGATCAATATAGCTTCAGGCCAAAACTAAAATAATATCAATAATATTAAAGAACTTGTAAGGAAAATTGAAATAAAATAGAATAATAACAACAATCTCCAATCCTAGCCATAGAATCCGGTGTTTAAAACATCCGGTAAAAGAATCAACTAATTTCATATAGTGGCTCATCAGATTATCCCAGATTGATCAAGAGTAAATAAATCAAAGATGCAGTAAGAGAAAGTAGAGGAAGTTGCTAAAGTAACTTTAAGGGAAAAAAACCTTACACACCACATAATCTAGATGTCATTATGCAACAAACAAAAATCTACGAGAATCAACAATATGCTAAGAACTCATCTGGTAGAGTATCGTACTGATGACATATTATAAGAATAAAGAAAATTGAAGAGAGATGAGCAAAACAAGAGAGAATTGGGGAGGAAGAAGAGAGTAATTCTTATTCATATGTGTTTTTCATATCCATACAACCTTTTATGCTACAGTCCTATTTATAGGTACCAAATTCTTTTAAGATTTATAATGCCATAAATATAGGAATTAATTCACATTATGATACAGCATAAAGGCATTGGAATCAATCTATATTATGATACAATATAAAGGCATTGGAGGTTATAATTTTTAATCATAACTGGAATCCTAAGAGTCTATGGGTTATGAACATCTAATATAGCTTTAAGTGTAGAATTCCAAAAGATAAAAGTTATGGACATCCACATTTGATATTGTAATATTCATGACAGATTGTTGATAATGGTGCTGTAAGATTTATGTAACTGATTTATTGTCACAAGTCCCCAATTCTATTGTTTTGAGCAAGGTTCACCAACCCGGATCGGACCGGCCGGGTCAAGCCGGAAACCGGCGACCCGGCCTCTAGTCCGGTCCGGGTCGTATTCTGACCCCAGGTTATGCCAACCCGGTGCAACCCGGATTGACCTGGGGTCAACCTGGTCGACCCGCCTGGTTAGGTGGGTCGATCAGGTTACCTTTTTTTTTTGTAATATATAAATTCAAACTTTTTTTTTAAAAAAAAACCAAAATAATGATTTTTTTTAAAATTTGAAAGGTAAAAAAAATAAAAAAACAGAACTTCTTCTCCACACAGACCTACCATCATGTCTGTATCTACTCATTTTCATTTTAATTTTTTTAAAAAAAGGATGAATTTTTTTAATATTTCAAATTTGAAAGTTAAAAAAAGAGAAAGAAAAATAGAACCCTTGACATATTGATATATATATATTGTGATACTTTGTTAGGATGACTATTTTAAAATTGAAAATAATGTTGGATAATGGATAAACTATAAGTATATGATTGGTTTGATAATTGTTACTTTGTTAATAATGGAATTTACTACTTAAATTTTGAAATTTTCAATTTTGGATAGTTTGATTGTGTCAATGTGTGATTATATTTATTTTTTAATTTTTTTTATTCCTCACCGGTCTGACCCCCGGTTTGACTCTGGTCTGATTTACTACTTAACATTTCTATTTTTCTCGAATGAAAATTAATCTTTCTATTGATTAAACATATTAAAGGCATGTTTGGATCAAAGAATTGATGTGAATGGAAGGGAAAAGAAAGGGAAATTTTTTGACATAGTATGTTTGATATGCACTAGAACGAAAAATGATTTGATAGGAAAATTTTTGTTTGATTGGGTTAAAATAATGATAAAATAGGTAGAAAAATTGTATTAAATGACCATGTTGCCCTGTATAATTCTATATCTTTGATTATGGACACACAATAGGTAACTCGTAGTTACTTGAGTTTTTATTCCCCGGTTGCGACTTGAAGTGTCCCAAGTTACAACTTGAAATATTCTTTTTATAGGTCTTGACTTAAAATTTTCACATCGCGATTTGAAGATTTACACCTTTAATCATGTCAATGGTGGAGCTGGAACAAAAAAGCTTGAACAAAACAATGGAGTTGAATGAGTTTTTATTTATACTTTAGGAGTAAATGTGTCCTTTACACTTTCTATTGGGTAATGGAAATTGGCTTCCCACAATTTTTTGTGGGAAAAGATCTTCCCATGCATGAATGAAAATGATTTCCCGCAGAAAGCCATTTTTCATGTCTAATTGACAACTAAATAGATGAAGAGAATAGAAAATAAAAATTTTTCTTTTTCATTGAGTGATTTATTTTTATCCAAACAGGCTGTTTTTAGATTTTCAATTTAGAAAGTATTGTTTCCAATATAAGATTTAGTTTGTTGTGCAATTTGTATTATAAATTAGATGCTATATTAATGATAGTATTATTTAGTGTGAATGATTAAAAGTACTCTATAAATGATTGGAAGGACTACTCTAGAGAAACAAACTTATTTAATTAATTTTCTTAATATTTACAAATTAATTTTTTAACTCTTATATATAAAAGACAGACAGAAGATAATGTTATTTGTAATAAGAAGGGGATAATATTCTTTACATTTGATAGTAAAGGGAATACGTGTGTGTGGATACACATACATTGACTGCCGTATATACAGTGTTGTATGATCGTATCTACAAAATAAACATAACCTTAATAGCATTGCCACCACGAGCACTGGTTTCAAAGGCTTCTTCAACCTCCTTCTGAGAGAAGCCAAACCTGTGAGTGATAAGGGGTTTCACGTCTATCTTCCCACTCCTCAGAAACTCCAAACACAGAGGCCACGTGTTCTTGTAACGAAAAATCCCAATCACATCAACTTCCCTGTCATTTGGAACCATACAAACCACTCATTTAAACATTATCACACACACACACACACACAAATGCAGGGCATGACAATGTTGGTTATGCTACTAAGTCTGCGATTGCATGAAGCTTCAGCGCTTACTACTAATGAAGCATAAGCATGGAAATGCAACAAAAGCCACGCCTTGTCTTTAGGTTCCAGTTGTACACAGATAGGCATCAAGATAGGTCAAGAGATCTTAGGTTTCTTTATCTGTTTGTTTGTTTGTTTGTTTTTTTTTTTGCCAAACAAAAGACCTTAGGTTGTATTTGGGGTGGCGTTCATGTTTTGCAGAGAAGGGCAAATCATGTCTCCAAACATGCACTTACAGTCTAGAGACAAGTTATACCCTAATGCAATTAGAAGTATGTTTAGCAAGCATGTTTCATAACATGTGTTTTTTTTCTACAACATTAATTTTTTCCACCTAGTATCTCTGACTAACTATAAAACTTTTTAATTAACCAAACTCCTCTAACTAATAATATTTATTGGGAGTAATTTTGATATTTTAGTAAACTAACTTCACTTGTTTATGGAATTAATGTGCATCTAGCATTTTAAACTATTTTTAGAAGTGTATTCAACACCCTAGAATATCGCATCGCTGGGGAGAGGTAGGGAGGTTGTTCCTTGCAAGGTGGGACGTTCAACTCCATTGACTGGAGAAAGAAACCAAAAGTCCTATTGGTGGGAATAAAAAAAATACGACATTAAGGTTAAATTAGTTTGAAGGTGAAATTGCTCCATTTATAATACACCAGAGGCAAAACTGCTCCACTAAATACTTTATGGTGGTGGATGCATCTCCAAAAGTATTTTGGGGTGCTAGGTTTCTTAACCCTTAATTTCTGTAAAGTTGTTCTTAATTGCTTATAATATATACAGAGCACAGTAATTATACCTTGCAGTAGATGGCGTGAGGGGAACAGTCATTTGAGTCTGTGCCATTCCCACAAGGCACACTTTGCCACCTGCACGAGTAGCTCTCAACGCAGTGGTCATAGTTTTGTTCAAACCTGCACAATCAAAGCTAACATCCACCCTACTTCCCATGGCCTTATGTATCTGTGCAACTTCTTCACTCACATCCTGCAATGTTAGTGTTCATTTAAAGCTTGGCTTAGTTGGTGTTCGATGATAGAAGAATTACATGCTACGATTGAACTGGATAGAAGAAGAGTGAAATTGACTTTTCTCTTATGCTTATTGAGGAAGAAAAAAGGAACCATACACAAAATGTGAACAGCCAAGAGTTACTTCAATATGTGTCAAATGGACAAAGGATCAGGAAACAAAATTAGAATATGTTTGATGCATAGATTTGTGGGCTTTTAAGCCAAAAACATAACAAGGCTGTTGAAGCCAATGAAAGTTGGCCCGGGTCAGGACAGATGCAACTCTTACCCCACAGGGAGTTCGGTTTCGAATCTCACTGTCACTTGGTGGGTAATTTACAAGTATTGTAGTAACCACTTGCTGAACTGTAAGCTCCAAAAATATACCTTAAATCTCTATCTACCAAAAATATAATCATAACAAAGTAATAACAAGAAGCAGCAGCCGTATTCTATAGATGGGGTTGGTTGCATAGTGCCATTGAATTCTATTAACAACCAAATTTATGGATAAATTATCAACCAAAAGATCTCATTTAATAATTTCATTGAGTGTTCTCTTCGGTTTTCCTTTGCTTAGAGCAATCCATGCTATTGGTTTACCCTCTTCACTGTTGCCTTTAACATCATTCTTTGTATATATCTAAACCACTTCAACATCATTCTTTGTATATATCTAAACCACTTCAAATAATTTTCTACCATTTTCTCTTAAACAGGTGTCATGTTCATTCTTTCTCTTATATAATCATAATGAAGTAACAACTCCACAAATTCAGTTTTCTTTCTTCATTATGTTTCAAAATCTGTTTTCCAAGCAGCACACATAAAAAGCCATTAAATTACATGCATATCTATTATGACAATCTGTACCTCAATTTTTGCTGAAACTTTAACAGTCTCATTTGCACCGAGAGATTTTGCAACGGATAAACGATGCTCATCCACATCCACAACGATGATCCTGGGTGCACCAAAAGCATGAGCTGAAAGCATTGTGACAAGTCCAATTGGTCCAGCTCCCATGATCAACACATTGGTTTCCGGTCCAACATTAGCCCGGCGACACGCATGAACACCGACGCTCAATGGTTCGCACATTGCCCCTTCCTCCAAGCTCACATTGTCCGGCAATTTGAAACATAGGTTTGCAGGATGCACTATCTGTCAAAAGAAAAGGTGGAGCTCAACATGGGTTTGGATTTTATAACATGATCTTCACATTTTCATTCAATCATGGTTGAGACTGTGATTATGATCCCTATTACACCAGTAAGGATAATACCCCATCCAGTCCTAAATACAAGCGCTTCTGTTTGTAGTGTAATTTAAGCTACAAGCGGGGGATTATATTCAAGACTAGAGGAAGTGTATGCTCTTTGAACTGTAGGATAACCTGTAAGCAAATAAGCAGAAAGAAGAATGAAGAACATCAGAAAAAATTGAAAATTAAGAATGAAGGTCTTCTCATGTGTATTCCATTTCAAATCATTAACTTATGTATAGATACAAAACATTCTTTCTTCTTCCTTCCTATAATGTATTCTGATAGATGCCAAAAAGTCAGAGTGAAAGTTCTTCCATACATGCACTAAGTTATTAACCAGTAGTTATACTCATCCTTAATCTTTGTAGATATATGCACTCTCCTAAGAGTTTGAGGTTTTCAACCTCACATGGGCAATTCTTTTGTGAGGAAACCGGTAACTTGGTCTTCAGAACAACAATGTTGCATAATCACCTATCTTCCCTCTCTGTTTTCCTAAGGAAGTGATGCTTAATTTTAATGTAATCTGTTCTAATATAAAATACTATCTTCTGCGCTTGATATAAGAGCTAGTTGGGATTTTGGATTTAGTACAAAACTTAAGATCCCAATCCATTTTATCTCTCATATTTATCATTTTACCCAGACTAATTTACTTAACTTGTAAACTAATATATAATCTAAATATTACACATGGATATTTTAGGGAGATCAAATCACATTTATTATAATTAACTAATTTATATCATTTCCCTAATCTATCTACGTTAGTTAGCTCTTAAATTAATGAATGGAGGGAGTATTATATTTTCCCCAATGGTCATTTGCTGACTTGTGGTCACACAGTAGCACTGTTGCTTCCTTTGGTTCAAACTTATATCAACCTGGAGATTCATTAACTAATGAATGCTTAATTCAAATCATGTTCAGTTGTTATGAACTCTTCTTTGGCTCTGGATTGAGCCACTTTATCCTGTTTTCTAGTGGTCCAGCACACATTCTTCAACGATCAGTTAGCTTCCTTCTCCTTTGGTATGCCTTTGGAAAGTAGCATGAACATAGACAGAAAACTATCCACAAACACACGCTTGAGCCTTATGGCTCTTAAATATAGCAAGCATCCTAGCTACAAGCCTACAACACTTATTTAGAAGTTAGCATCAATTTTAGCAGTTTCATCATCTTAACGCAGCTGTCTCTTTTGACTAGATGGTGTTCCCCCCTCTGCAATTCTACCAGTATACTTCCTCTGTGATGAAACACAGATGATGGGGGAGAGAAACAGAACATAGGTCTGTTTGGTATGAGGGGGAGGGGAGGGAAAATGAGTGGAAGCAAATTTTTTTTAAAGTTAGATTTTAAAAAAATGGAGAAGTGGGATTATTTTATTATATTCTTGCAAGTGGCTAGAGTAAGTGGGACTATTCTATCTTATTCTTGGCATGTGAGATATTTTTAATTATTTTCATCAAGTGGGAGGTTTCCTTGATGCAAAAGAAACCTCAGCTTATAAATATAGATTATCTTGTATTTTGAAAGCATACTTTGATGAATGAAATATTTTACTATGATTTGGCTGTTCTCCATCCCCTCAAGTTATTCATTTCTCCCCTCCTTCCAGTCTTATCAGGTCCCTTCATTTCTCTCAGCACAATCTCTTCTTGGGCTTGTTTGGTTTGAGGGATTTGGAGGGGAGGGGAGGGGAAATTTTTTGTTAGTTGAATTTTTTAAAGAAAATTGAAGAAGTATTGTTATAGAATTTTAACAAAGATGCTTCAAGACATGGATCAAATCCATGATAATTTCCTTCTAGCATAGATATTCTCATATTCTATCACTCTGGCTTACAAAGATTTTTTTTTTTAACCAATTGAAGGACTTAACATTTCAAGAAAGTAAAATGGAAAAGTTTTCAAGAGTTCAAAGATCTAAAATTAATTCTAAGACCACCTCCTTTCACTGGTTTTCACTCAAAAAGAACTGTTAAAGAATCAAGTAAAACCCAACTACCATTAACAAGTACATGAGATCAAATCATGACAAATTAAAGGGTCCACCACTAAACACAAATCTGATAAATAACTACTCATATTGTCTGTTCCCCCCTCTCTAATAGGCATATAATCATCAAAGCATGTCTCTCTAATTGCAAGTGATGAGGAACACTGACATGAACATCAATTTTAAATGTAAAATATAAAATCCATGGCAATCACAGGCAATAACAGAGATCATTCCTCAGATTTTGTGCAATGACCAAGATGCTTCAAACCTGATTAGCAAGAGAACCATGAACTGGTGGACTAGCAAAGAACTTCATGTTAGGGCATAAGTTATAGTGGCCTTGCTTGCAGAGGTCACAATGAGAACAACTAATCCCAGGTTCAATTGCCACACGGTCACCAGGTACCACATTCTTCACTTCACTTCCAACTTCTTCTATGATCCCTGCACACTCATGGCCCATCACCATGGGTTCTTTCATTATATAATGTGCATTTCTCATTTTCTGCAAATTCAAGGAAAATTGGAACTGCTTGCTTGTGAGAGTATACATAAGGGAAAATTACCATAAGTCTCAAACAAGAAAACCAAATACAAATAGGTCCATAAAATTTTATTTAATAATAAAAGATCGTAAGGAATTTAATATTTACATGTAAAACTTTCACACTTACAAGTCAAGTTGCGTCATTTACAAGTTAAATTTAACATTTTAGTATTTACAAGTCAAACTTAAATCACTTACAAATACTAAATCCCTTGGAATCTTTTAGCATTAAATGAAATTTAGGCGACCTGTTTATATTTGATTTTCTTACCTGGGACTAAGAAAAATTATTCCTATTAATATATGCAGGGGATTTTTTTTGGCCCAAGCAAGGATGAATTGCTAAAAAAATCCCTTCGTGCAAAATTTATTATCCATAGTTACTTGGAATTGTTTAATGACCCATGTGCAACACATTTTTAGTGGGTGTAATTATTCTTCAGTGAAATACATCCGCAACCATGTACAAACTAGAAGATTTTGCACTTAACTGAAATGTTACACATACATAACTGAAGAAGAGTTGCACACACTCAAATACCTATGTTCTTCTATACCTTTAGGCAATAAATTTTGCAGATGGGGATTATTATTTTTGCAGTTTTCCCTAAATCATTTAATTGTGTACACCTCAAATACAAAGCAAAATGGGTTATTTACCTTGAAGTAGTGAACATCACTGCCACAGATACCAACAGCTTTGATTCGAATTCTGGCATCATGGGGGCCTTTCAATATGCAGTAAGGAAATCAAATTGAGTAGGAATTCATAAAAGAATATCATTCTCAATGGAAATATTCAGAGCTACTGGTGAAAGGGAGAAGTATGGATATACCCAGAAGTGGGAGTTTGAAAGGTTGAATCTTGAGGGTATTTATCCCAACAAGCCAAGCAGCCATGTTCTTTTGTTCCTCATGATGACCTGCACGTGACATCCCACCTTTAACCTTTTTGCTCTCTGCAACTAACTCTTCTCTGTCCTTCTCTCAAACTTGTATGAAATCACAGTCAGAAACAGGGAGACAACTATGCGAGTCTCTTGCTTTCTTTTGTTCTTTTGTCTTCCTCTTCGGAATCATATATTTTTCAGTGATCAATTAAAGATGAGTTTAACTTTCTAGTTACTGTGTTTCTGCTATTTTCTCAGAAGTCTCTTTCTTCTGGATGACATATATGATTCGCAACCACAGTGAGGCCGATTCAGCAGTTCTCATCCATATGACGGTGTGGTGAGGAGTTTCCTTTGTCATTTGTCAACTTCACCATTGGTCCATTACAAGAGAGTTAAAGCAGAACGTAATTGGCCTGTTATTTCATACAACTATGACCGCTAAATAAAACGACATCGTTTGACGAAACAATGAAATATCAAATTAAAACAAATTTATTCTTTTCCCAAATGGAAACATTGTCACGCTATCCCCATTTTTAAACGAAGTAGTCATTAATATTGTAAAATTTTAGAGGAAGAGTTGTAAATGGATGCCTTTGAAAATATCATAGTATAAAAAATTATCTTATCCGCATCGTATTCCACTTTAAGGAGATAGTAAAATTTGAAGAGTCAGATAGTAAGTATGTTGTATCAAGTCACTTAGGTTAAGATATTGTGCCGGTTTGAATTAGTAATAGAAGTTACTTTTTCTATAAGATTTACGTTCTATAAAATAAGTATATAAGGGAAGTTTCATTTCGGATCATGTGAACATATTTTTCTAATGCTAATACAAATATGCCTATTGTGTACGTAAAAATCTAAGTGTACTATATATACTATACATCAATAAAGTATTCTGATCTCAATTTCCTTCTTTTTGTAGAACCTTACATGGTATCAAAGCTTCACAGCTCTTAACCATGGCTTCCGTCTCGTCATCCAATGCGTCCATCAACAAACTTGTGGTCCTTGATTGTGTAAGAGGGGTGATCTAGTTATCTTCAATCAAGCCATATCTATTTTTGCTAAAGCATAGGTGTGTATTTTCCTATTAGAAACAATTATGTTCAAGATATTATCAAGCACTAAATGTTACTTGCATTTTCTAGCTGGGATTCGAACTTTAATAAATATTAATAAATATCTAATGTTCTGTAAAACTTTACATGGTATCAAAGCTTTAGAGCTCATAACCATGGCTTCCGTCTCGTTATCCAATGAGTCTACCAACAAACTTATGATCCTTGATCGTGTAAGAGGGGTGATGTAGTTACCTTCAATCATGCCATCTTCATTTTTGCTAAAGCACAGGTATGTATCTTCCTATTGAAGATAATTATATTCAAAGTACTGTCGAGTACCAAATGTCGTCCACATCTTCCAGCCTAAATTCAAACTTTAGTTCCCGACATTGTGTGAGGGACTAGCCTCTTCCGAATTAAATGATTGTAATTTTCTTCTGTAGAGGTAGCAAATCGAATAAGTTGTTAGAGACCGCTCTTTCATTTTCTTGAAAGAGGACAAACACCGTTGCCATTCAATGCCTCTAAGTAACTAGCCGCAGGCATAGTTTACCAAATGTCTTCTTTGGTATAAAGAGGCAGTTAATATTTTCATGGTTCCAATCTACCATCTCCGACTCAATGCTTCCTCAGCTCGTCAATTGTTCAACATCTTGTGCTGCCCGAAAATCCATCTAGGACTTGTTTCATGCACGCATACCCATGGCAAGATCCATCAGTATATAAAGTATCATCAAAACACTAAGAAGCACGATCATATCATTTCATATTTCAATCTTCATGTCCAGGCATTAGCTGATACTCCTATTTCGATCCGCTCGGGCAGTCTATAATGTATTTTTTGAGTTTTCATCCACACTGGTGTTGTATCAAATCTGAACAGGATCCAAGTTAACTTCTACTGCATGGCAGTCATAGATCTCATAGTCAATGAGCTGTCGGTAGTTAGACAGCAACGAGTTTTGTTAGCATTCTATTAGTGCTTAGTTAAGCTACATAAATTTCTCTCCCTCCCTCTCTTTCTCTGAAACCTTGCACGTTTGCTTTAACGAGGTCATGAACATCAATGCCATTTTCACTTGCCTATTTGTCTACACTTTAATAAGCATTTTTGCATTTTATAAAACAAAACTATTCTCAAATACTTACTTCATATAATACAAAATCAATCAATTACAACGAGTAAAACCAAACAAGTTAGTAAATCCACGACACAAAGATATGTTCAGATTGTCTGGCACTTTTTTACATAATCCCAATCATTACATAATGTGGTATATACGATCTGCAGATTGAACATAACTTTAAGTTCGAAGATTGAACATAGCCAGATTTTGCAAAATCTAAGTGTTTACAGATTGAACATGACCTTTATAGCATTGCCACCACGAGCACTGGTTTCAAAGGCTTCTTCAACTTCCTTCTGAGAGAAGCCAAACCTGTGAGTGATAAGGGGTTTCACATCTATCTTCCCACTCCTCAGAAACTCCAGACACAGAGGCCACGTGTTCTTGTAACGGAAAATCCCAATCACATCAACTTCTCTGCAATATGGAAACCATACAGATCACACATAAGTCTCATAATACTATGTACACACAAAAAGCTTGAACATAATAATAACTCATGCAACATGCCTGGTTGATTTGTTACATCGACCTAACAGAAAATGGCACACTTGAATTGAAGATATCCATATGCCTACCTAAAGCTTACAATCGCAAAATTATTTATCAAGCATTACTAGTTTTGCTCTTGCTCTTCATCACCACAGCACTTTGTCCTCATTGCAAATGTTCGAATCCTTGGTTCTCAAACTTCTTAAACTAGAAGTTTGTACATGACAATGTTGATTATAGAAGCATGTTTTCAACTACAAGGTTACACAGCAAAATCTAAATGTTCATATATGCTTCTTTACCTACATTAACATGTTTGATAAGTAGTATTTTGTTTAAAAGGCTAAATTTTCTTTAATCATCATCCTTACTCTGTAATTCATATGTCAGAATTAAGCATGAATATAATAGAAACTTTCCAGCAAGAATCTTACCTTGCAGCCGCAGGTGTGAGCGGAACAGTCATTTCACTGTGACCCATTCCCACAAGGCACACTTTGCCACCTGCACGAGTAGCGGTCAGTGCAGTGGTCATAGTTTTGTTGAAACCTGCACAATCAAAGGTAATATCCACCCCAGCCCCCATAGCTTTATGTATCTGAACAACTTCTTCACTCACATCCTGCAAATTACCAAAATAACACTTGGTCTAATTGGTGCTCAATTACACATGATGATAAGTTGCATTATACTATAGAGGAGCATACTATAACTAACTTTGCCAATATCATTTAAGAAGAAGAATCATCTTCACTATGTTAACAGCTAAGAATTACTTGAATATATAGGAAATGGGGAAAGGAACAGATACCTAGTGAAGACAATGATACTTGCATAGCAGATGCAGAATTAGTAACTGGCTATGGTATAAATTTCTAGGTGTTCAAGGTCAAAACATAAAGTAATAGAGCCCACATGTTAAATGGTCAGATATGTACCTCAATTCTTGTTGAAACTTTAATAGTCTCATCTGCACCAAGAGTTTTTGCAACAGATAAACGATGGTCATCCACATCCACAATGATAATCCTAGGTGCCCCGAAAGCTCGAGCTGAAAGCAATGTGACAAGTCCAATGGGACCTGCTCCCATTATCATCACATTTGTTTCTGGTCCAACACTAGCTCGGCGACAAGCATGAACACCGACGCTCAGGGGTTCGCACATTGCCCCCTCCTCCAAGCTCACATTGTCAGGTAGTTTAAAACATAGGTCTGCAGGATGCACTATCTGTCAAAAACAACAGTGTAGCTCAAAACTGAGTTTTGATTCAAGTTATTTAACCACAAATGACACACACACACAAACACCACACTCAAGTCCACAAACTGTACACATAAAGGGATGCAGCCATCCTGCGTAGAGAAATATGAAGAACAAACATGGATTCTAATTTGAGTAAATGTACACAAAAAGACACTTAGTAAGAAGTGGATCAATAAAGGGACTTATAGCATGATATTCACCTTTTCAATAAAATAATTATCAAGAACATAATTACGATCTGATTTAATCAGTCAATACAATACTCCCTCTTCCCTTAAAAATAAGATCTCATTTGTAGTGTAAATTACACTACAAACGAGATCTAATATTAAGGACCAGAGGAAGTACGTAATTCTGAACTGCAGGATGGTCCAACCTCATAGGCATACTGATCTAACTCCTATCCTATTAACATAAGCCAAGAGTTATGTACACGTTTGCATACATTGGATAAAACTAGCACTGACATAATCAAAGAGGCCCCAAATGAACACAATTGATACTAAACACAGGAAGGGACAGAATTTAAAGATCAGTGATCTCTAAAGACACAACTGGTTTCTTGTGTCCCTATTGTGACAGCAATGTTATTCCTCTTCAATCTTAACAAACATGAAAGTAACTCAAACTTGGGAAATTAATATTTTTACGCCTATCCTACATGATGTTGTGGCATTTTGGCATCTTCACATGCAAGTGATTTGATCGGAGAAGCATTTATGGTGCACAAAACCCGGAAACCAAATGACACTTGTGAATACCACAGCTTCCAAAAGTGTTAAAATGCATCTTGCAATTCTATGATTTGAACAGAGCAATTCTTTTCGTTAGAGATTTGAAGCACGAATCAATACATTAACATTACACTTCAGAGTATGTATAAGAAATGCCAATATTGGATGGTATGGGACAGTTTCCTGCGGTTTAAAGGTCCTTGATTGAGTTCAAAGCTACCTTCTTTCACCTATTTGCAATTAAAAAGAACTCTTAAAGAATCCAGTGACACACCACTTTCTAACAAGGATATAGGACTAGATCACAACGGATTAAAGGATCAACCATCATAGAGAACATAATCAAATATCGTACTTTATGCTCTCATACAAGCATCAAAGCATGTTTTGCTATTCATCAGAAATGATGAGGCAAATTAACATTATCGAAATAACTACAGTTTGAGAAGCTGTGAATTCCTTCAAACCTGATTAGCAAGGGAACCATGAACCGGTGGAGTTGCAAAGAACTTCATCTCAGGGCATAAATTATATCGACCATCTTTGCAGAGATCACAACGCCAACAACTAATCCCAGGTTCAATTGCCACACGGTCACCGGCTACCAAATGCTTTACCTCACTGCCAATTTCTTCTATGATCCCTGCACACTCATGTCCAATCACCATTGGTTCTTTCACTATAAAATCTGCACATCTCAGTGTCTGCAAATTCAACAAAATCAGAAATCATTAAAGATAAATGAAGGGGATAAGTATTTCATAAATACTTTTAATTGACATAATTCAAATGAAAAACCAAATATGCTTACCTTGAGGTAGTGAACATCACTGCCACAGATACCAACAGCTTTCATTCTAATTCTGACATCATGGGATCCTTCCAAAATACAAAAAAGAAGTGAGTCAATGAAATTAGGATGAGTACATACTGATAAGTAAAAATTGCTATACAGAAAAGAAATTTACTCTCAGATGACATTTAGAGTCACTCGAGTGAGAAAGAATTAGATACCCAGAGTAGGAAGCTTGAAAGGTTGAATCTTGAGATTATTTATACCAAGAAGCCAAGCAGCCATATTTTCCTCTTCTCCATGGCCTTCATGTGACATCCCACCTTTACCCATTTGCTCCAGCTAACTCTGCTCGCGTCTGGTTGAATTAATGTGTCAGGAAAGAAGAGGAAAAAGCGGAAGAAAACAAAAATATTCAAGTTAGATAAATGCTCGTTACATGTGAATTTGTGTTTGGTAGGAAGTAAATGAAAGAGGGAAAGGAAACGTTAAAATCTGAACAGCTTATGAAATCAGAACTCAAAAAACTGAACCAATAAGCAATCGTTAATGAACCAGAAAACAGTGGAGAAATAAAAAGTGAATGTTCGCACAACTAATGAAAACATTCGTCAAGATGACTCTAGTAAATAATAATATATCCTCCCTCAAGTTTCTCATCAAATATCTAGTGAAAATAATTAAAAAAAAAAACAGAGAAGGGACAAGAAAATAATCAGAAACTTTCATCATAACGAAGTCAGATTTTGGATCCCACACGCTCCTTGTTAAAAAAAATATCATCACCGCAAAGAACTAATAGCCGTCGTTAAAAAAATGACGGTGTTGAAAGCAAGCACATCAGATAAAAATAGTACAAACTTACAAATAAGAGAATATGCAGGGAAAGCCCCGCAATAGCAGTATGGAAAGGGGGAAAACACCTATAAAGAAAGAAAGAAAAACACAGTAAACAGAGGAGCTTGGAGAAGGAGCCAATGGGCGAACCAGGAAAGTAAATTGCAGATAGTTGAAGGAGACTAGAGGAAGACAGAGCGAACTGGGAAAATCTAGTAGAGACTAAAGAGAACCGAATATGGGATCAATGAATCAATCACAGTAGGGGGGAGACGACGCAGATGACAATGATGAAGCCTGTCAGAAGATGCGAAATGAAACAGAGAAAGACTGAGGCCAGAAAGGCTTATGGCTGATGATCGATTGTGCCGTCGGTTTTGTGGATAGATCAGCCGGTCTCATCCATCTCATCCTCATCTCAATGTGATGTATATCTCCAGATTCATATCCGCCACATGGAAATGAGTCATATCATAATCATATCATAATCATAATCATAATCAAACCATTTCTGTCTGTGGAGCTCAAGTGCTCTGATTCGAAGTACCGTTAGATTTTTCCAACGATTGCTTGATGATTAGTTTGTAACCCGCACGTCCCTCCGAGCTGCAAAACGGCTCGAGAATCAAAACTGTTTTGGTATATAATAGAAGAAAAGATTTTTTCCCAGCAGGAGAAAATATAGTTTTGTACTAAGTTGTCAATTTTGAACAAAAAAAAAACAAGTTATAGATGCAAAAATAATAGAGTTATAAATTTTGAAAGATGAGTTAAAAGTTTCACAATATTAGTCGCAAATTACATTAATTATTTTGTAATTTATATAATTCATCTTTTGATTGGAAAATCCCAAGTCAAGTTCCTTCTATCAATTTATGTTGAATTCTCCAATTATATGTGATTTTGTATCCAATTTTTGAAATACTATCATTCAATTATAAATTCATTTAAAATAAGACATATGATCATATGTAATTGGAGGATTTAATAGAATGAATATAAAAATTTAATGTAAATATGATCTTTTAATATATATATATATTTTTTCACTCATGAGAGGTTTTTTTTTTTGTCATTGACAATTTGAGGGTTGAGGATTTGAAAATTTATGTGTAATTTTACAGATTTTGAGAGACTCAAGAAGTATTTGCTAGTCACAATGGTGACGAAAATGATTATTTAGAACCTTTTTCTAAACACACATATTCTTATATTGAAAGTAATTATGTTTAAAATAGGTTAAATTATATATTTAATCTTTTAAGTTTACGTCGTGATTAGTTTGATCCTTTAATTTTAAAAAGTGCATTTTTAGTCATTTATTATTAACACCATTAGATTTACTTAACGGAAAATGGTGATTCACCCGCGACCTGCGAACCCACCCACGACCCGCCAAAAAAATACCCGGATAAGCCCGCCTGTTTTGGACCTGTTACGGGCGGGTCCAAAACGAGTGGGCTAATGTTTAACGGGGCAGGGCACAGGTTCACCCACGGGGTGCCCGTGCCCGCCCATATACCCCCGTTAACCATTAAAAAAAACCTCACCAACACCAAGTCATCGTTTCACACTCACTCTGACTTAGCCTCACTTTGTCAGTTGTCACTCCGCACCAGAGCTCATTTCCTTCCCTGGTTCCTACCCCGCCTGTTCCCCCATGTAACCCTACCTCCACAATTGATAGAGTGACAGCTCCAGCCTCCACGCCTCCATGGTGGAGGCTCCACCTCCACTCATCGTCCCTCGTGCACTTGTCAACCATCTTAGATTTGCAGCTTTGTCCACTATCTCAAGTCGAGAGTCGAGACGGTTCTCATCTCGTAGCGTTAGCCGTCTCAAGTCGAGACTTGCATCCTCCTCCTCTGGTCTTCATCTCGTTCCCAAAAGCTCAGAACCTCTCTGGTCGTTTGTCGCTGGTTATTGCTCGCTTACCCACTTTAACCAAACGCTCCATTGTAGGTTCTCCTAAACGCTCCATTGCACATTTCATCTTTGTTTTTCTTCTTAATGCTTGATGTTATGAATTTTTGTTCCAATTTGTTGGATGTGGCTTCATGTTAATCACTTGGGTGGGGTTATGCTTGAGGCGAGGATTAAATTCCAACGCCAATTTGACTTGATCTCATAATACGGAAATAACCCCGTATGTTAAGGATTTGATCAGCTAAAACCCTAAAGGAACTTGTCTCTAGATCCTTAGCTATAAAAGGCTCCACAAAAGTTGATCAGACTTTTGCAACTCAACCGTATTCTATCCCGAATACTTAACACAAGTTAACACTTGCCAAAGAAAACTTCTTAATTCATTAACTTCTCAAATAACTGAATACAACTGGGTCTATAAATAAGGAAACTTACTAACCTAATATGATTTAAAATATCAAAATAAAAGAATATCCTAGATAATGGATTTTACAAGATAATATTATCTAATAAATATCCAAAGGATTTATTCAAAAACATACTAAATCTAAAAATTAAATTAATAAATGAAATATAAAATATCTAAAATAAAAATTATTATTCTTCATTAGATCTCAGCTCTTGGATCTCCATCATCTCATCTGTGTTTTATATGGGTATAATTGTCTCTTAATTGTTAAATTAGCTAAAATGCCTTGAGGTGTGTTAGTAGGATGATGACCTTTCTGACTTGGGACTAACTTGGATTTGGGCATTTGGCTTTAAACAAAAAAGTAACTTCAAAATTTCATTTTTACCCCAGTGTTGAACTTGAACCAAGACCATAGAAAGAGAAAGGAAGACATGTTGAACTTGGTTTTTGTTTTGATTGTTAATTACCTGTCTAAGATTTTATGGCCACTAAATGTAGAGGTTTTTTTTAGCATAATTACTCAAAAGCTTTGATAATTCTATTTCCATATTTCCATTTATAAGGTTAGGGTGTATTATTGTTTTTCAAGACAGGTTTGATTTAGTTTGATAAGGTAAATGAGTATGTCACAAATTCCTCTAGAAAATATGGAAGACCAAGATTTGATTGATGAAGGGGGGTTTGAAAATAAAAGTACAGCCACTCATGTTGAGAATGAAACTAATAATGAGGCATAAGAATATGAAAAACGACCTGTAAAAAAAAAAGGAGGGAGTTATCTGAGATTTGGAACCATTTCCAAAGGTTGCCACTTGCAAAGACAAAAGGCAAACATAGGTCAAAGTGCAAATATTGTGATGCAGATTATGTGAGTCATCCTTCTAACAATGGCACCAAACAATTATGGCGACATTTGGAAAAGTGTCCAAAGAATCCAAACAAAGCAAGCAAGGGACAATGTTTGTTTTCGGGTGGCGCAAATCAATCATTGACACATCATTTATTTAGTCAAGAGCGAGGGAGAAAGGCTGTTGCGAGATTTATTATAAAGGATGAAATGACTTTTCGAGTCGTGGATGGGGAGGGTTTTACAGAATTATTGCAAGAATTTCAACCTAAATTCCAAATGCCCTCATGGTGGACAGTTGCTAGAGATTGCTACAAGATGTATCTGGAACAAGCAAATTTGTTGATAAAATATTTTAAGCGTTCTAAAGTCCGTGTGTCCCTCACCACTGATTGTTGGACATCAATACAAAACACCAACTACATGTGTTTGACTGCTCATTGGATAGATGAGGATTGGAAAATGTAGAAACACATTCTTAACTTTTATGAGATTGAAGATCATAAAGGGGACACAATTGCCAAGAAAATTGAGGATTGCTTATTCCAGTGGAACATTGATAGGCTATTTACAATAATTGTTGACAATGCTTCTACTAATGATTCGACGATTGCAACTCTAATGTTTAAGGAGTTGGGATGGCTTGGTATGTGATGGAGAGTTTATACAGATGCGATGTGTAGCTCATATATTAAACTTGATTGTTTCTGAAGGTCTCAAGGAAATGAACCATTCCATTGAGTTAATCAAGTAGGCAATCAAATTTGTTAAATCTTCTCCTTCAAGGAAATGTAAATTTATATTGCTTAATGAAAGAGAGAGAGTTGAGTCGAAGAGCTTTCTTACCTTGGATTGTCCCACTAGGTAATTCATTTTAATGATTTTTATGATAAGTTGAAAAGAACTTTCTCTATGATGATGTTATTGTTAATTGAAATGAACTTTCTTTTGTAGGTGGAATTCAACATATCTTATGCTTGAGAGTGCTATTAAGTTCATCAAAGTCTTTACAAGGATGGAAGATGAAGATCAAGATTACAAAGACTATTTCAAAAAGAAAGTTAGATTAGATTCAAATTGAAATTTTTATGCCTTGATTGAATATGATGATGATGAGTTCTCTGATGCAAGGAATACAGTCTCACCTCCTACTACATATGATTGGAACATTGCCAAGGAGTTTCTTGTCTTCTTGAAGTTGTTCTACACAATGACTTTGAAATTTTTTGAATCGAATTATGTAACATCAAACATATGTTTTCAGCACATAGTTGCAATTTAGACACAACTTACTTCCAGTGCAACTAGCTCCTCTATGTTAAATAACATGGCAAGAAGAATGCAGACAAAGTATGACAAATATTGGGGAGCAACTAAAAAAATGAATCCATTATTGGTTGTGGCTTGCATTCTAGACCCTAGGTTCAAATTGACTTATGTCAAAGTTGCTTTTGAAGAAGTTTTTCTTGAAACTAAAAAGCTTGAAGCTATGTTGAAAAGGACAATGGATGTATTATATCGCCTATATGAGTAGTATTCATCTAGTGTTCATCCAGCTGAACCATCTGCATCTCAACCAACAACAATTGAACAAGGGGATACAAGTGGTGGAACTAGGAATAATTTGCTATTTCCAGAGGTTGAACTTGAAATTGCATTGTCATTCATTGATTCTACATTCCAAAAGTTTTTAGCCACGGCAGATGTAGAGTGTAATGTAGAGAAAATTTCAGAAGTGGATGAATACCTTCAAGCTGAACTAGTGCCCTTTCATGATCCAAAATTTGATGTTTTGTCATGGTGGAAAGGGAATGCATATAAGTGGAAGATTTTAAGTTTTGTGGCACGTGATTTGTTGGCCGCACCGGTCTCTACAGTATCTTCAGAATCAACTTTTAGTATTGGTGGTCGAGTACTTGATACTTTTAGGAGCTCTTTATCTTCAAGGATGGCTGAGGCAATCATATGTGCACAAATTGGCTTTCTAAGAAATCCCATAGAATCAATGACTTCGATGTTGATACTTTTGATGAGACTGCAAACATTGTTATGGGTATTTTGGTGCGAACCCAATGGGAAAGATCCCAAGAACCCACAGCCAATCTAAAATATACGCACCCCAAGAAAGCTAAACAAAGGTCGGTGATCTACTTGAACCCTTGAACACGGAAGAACAAGGACCCGAAGTGTTGGAAGACGCCACAAGGATGATCAAGCCTTGATAGGTCTGTTAGTTCAATCAAGAACCCTAGAGAGAAATCCACTCTCAAGTTTAAAGATGCAAGAATGCAATTCTTTAACTCAATAACATAATCTGATAATCTGATTTCAAGAATGGGGAGTACAATGTATTTATAGAGATTACATTCTGAAATCCTATCCTAAAGAAATGATAAAATTCAATCTTAAATCTAAAAAGATAAATTCAAACTTTGAAATTGATAAATATCCTAAAATCTAGGGATAAGGATATTCAAAAGAATATCTTTTATCCAATCCTATCTAATTCAAATTACAAATTTCGCATGAAAGACATAAACTAAAGATAATAAACAATTTAGGCCCAAAATGTGAGTATTTAGGCCCAAATGAGCCCTTCTATGTATAGCCCATGGTCCAAGCCCTTTAA
>QFDD01001296.1:0-32497 GCA_006871305.1 Vachellia collinsii
CAAATAAAAAATGTGTTTTTAAACCTTTCCTCCTTAATGTGCGTTTTTTGTCTTCTCCTTTTCAGCCTCCACCAATATTCTCTGCCCCTTTAACCTAAAGAAACCCTAAGCTCATTAGTAAAAACGCATAGCATAGCTCAGGGTCCCTTTCTGCAATAAATTTGGCCTGTAATTATCCCCTTTCAATCCCTACAATTCCAGAAAATACAGTTAAGTCCCAAAACAACAAGTTCACTAAATAAAGTAATTATTTCCTAGAATCTCCTCATGCTTCATGCAACATTATGCTCATCAAAAACTCAATATTTTAGGCCACTTATCTCTACTTTCCATGCCAAAATATATGAATTAACATGATGAAATATGCACTTATCAAGTTGTCAGTAATAAATTTCTGATGCAGGGTGTTGGTGAAGATGGCAAGTACATATGGGAAGCATATACTATGTTTCATTCATATTGGGAGAAAATTTGTAAATGGAGAAGGTGATATCCGATATGTGGGGGTAGTGTGAGAACAAAAATTATTAAGGAAGCACAACATTTGAAGAATTGAGATTTCTTATAACATCTATTGTGAGAAAAGAAAGTAATAGACTTGTTATGAAATTCACAATTTGCTTTGATGGTACAAATACATTTGTGGACTTGGTAGATGAAGAAGGGGTAGAGCATTTCATTAGTTTCAATGGAGAAAGTGGTCATATATATGTTGGAGAAGATGGAAATTACAATGCTTCAGTTGTGAATGTGTAATTGGCCCTGATGAACTGAGACAATTGTCAATGATGGGCACTAACTTGTTAATACTGGCGCTCGAGTTGTCAATCTGAGAGTTGTTGATGACGGGCACTAACTTGTCAACACTTCCACTTGGGTTGTCAATTATTGATAACTCTCCAATTTTTATTATATTTGAGATATATTTTTGATATATTTGGAGAGTTATCAATATAAATTTTAAAAGATTATGAGTTTAAAATAGCAAATCTATCAAATAATGCAATATCTTAGAGATTCATTAAATCATAACTGATAATAAAAATAATTTAATATTTTTAGGAATTTTTATTTTTTGTTTTATTTTGTTTCCTTTTATTTTATTATTTTGTTATTTTTTTTTAGGAAGCAAAGGAAAAGGGGAAGATCTTGGCAAATCAAGAAAAAAAAGAATTATTAAAAGAAACAAAAACAAGATCAAAGAAAGAAGAGCATTGGCGGTTTTGGCACCTGGTGGATATATATATATATCATTAAAGGAAAGAGAAAACGCACACACAAGCACCTGGAGACATATTCTTATATCCACTCATCCACACACACATTGATCCACCACGCAACGCACACCCACATTGATCCACCAATTCATCCATTCACGCACACATCCACTGAACACACGCACGAGGACCCAGCGAACGCAATTCTAGTGAGCAAACGGAGAGCTAAGATTCAGAAAATTTAAAGAAGGGATCAGGAGAGAAGGCGTATGCAATCAAGAGTTCTTCCTCATCATCAGATTCGTCTTTTCTTTATTTTCTTCCCTTTTTTTAATGCTTTTCTTGAATCTTGTTATTATTATTATGGATTTGATTAAAGCCATGTGTGGCTAATTCTTTAGACCTAGAGTAGCTATGAACTAATTTAAGGGATTGAGAATGTTTGAACCAATTTTTATGTTTAATTTTAATTGTGTTTATTCAGTTTAAATTTATTGTCTGCTTAATGCCTGATGGTGCTCAAGTTGTCAATGACAGCCACTTACTTGTCAATGGTTGTGCTCAAATTGTCAATTATAGTGCTTCAGTTGTCAATCTGGGAGTTGTCAATAACAGCCACTTACTTGTCAATACTGGTGCTCGCGTTGTCAGTTATAGTGCTTGAGTTGTCAATCTGGGAGTTGGCTCTCGTAACTGACTTACTTGTTAATGCTGGTGCTTGGATTGTCAATTAAGTTGCTTCAGTTTTAAGTACACATTTAATGTTTCAGTTGTAAATTGTTGGGACTTACTTTTTAATGTTAAAACGGAGAAATTATGTGCAACTAAAATAATATTACTTGCTCAATGTGTCAATGCATACAGAATTAAAAAAGGTTCTTGCAACTAAATGCAAATAAATTCATCTTCATCTTTCACCTTTCCTGCTTTTTTTTCATTCTCATTTCTATATTTAAGTACATAGAGCCCATCAAGATGATAATTCATTCTCATTTCTATATTTAAGTAAGCATATATATATATATATATTTGTTTCATTTGCAATGAATGTGACAAGGTGCTCAGTGGCTACAAATCTTGCACTATTACCATTCAAGGATTAAATGCTTGTTTGGGAAGTAACAAAACCCTAAAAGAATCTTTATGGCCACCCTTTGTTGTTCTTTGAGAATAATATAAAACAGCAAGAGGCTGAGGAATGCACTTGTCTGACCTTGTTCTTGTTAATGGTACCAACACTATTCTGTCTGCATTTATAATATATATAATCAATATTAATTAACCAGCATATATATGTTGTAAATCAATATCATAATAACCAAAGTGAAAGTGAAAATTATTTAACATACAAAGGGCAACATGGTAATTTCACTTCTACAAATAATCTAATTAAAAGTCCCATGGGACCTCACTTCTACAAATAATCATATCACGGAACAAAACCAGCAACTGGACATTGATATATAGAGTAATATAATGCATCTCAAACTAAAACCAACTGTTCTGCCCCAACTATTTTACAAAATAGAGTGAGAAGTTTATGCAAAAGTACAAAATAGACGGTGCAAAGCAAGGAAATATGCACAAAAGGACAAGAATGATCTTCAACCAAAGAGACTTTTGATATCTAAGGAAAGAATGGTGCTAGAGAGCTAGACCAAAAAGTTAATTCTTTTTGCATTTTTTAAACCTCATTTGATTCCATAAGGATTATTCTTGGATAATAAATCACAACAGATTATGCAGTAAAAAATAACCCAAATAGAAACCAACAAATCATATTAGTGATCAATTCTTCTCAATCTTCTCAACCAAGGACTCATGGGAAGGGTGTATCAATTCCAGTATCTATGAATTATCAACCTGTACCATCCCATAATCAAGTAACTAAAGTTTCTCCAACACAATATCAAGCCATTCATAAAAGTCCTATAGTAGGTCAAACTCACTCTTTTCAGCAAGCTCCTACTCCGCCATTGAACCAGCGACCCAGTAGTGGTTCACAAACTTCCTCTTCCCCAAAGGCATATGCGGTTGCTAATTCATCTGATTCTAGAGACATGGATGCAATTTCAGAATCTAGTAAATTTAAAGGTACAATAGTTGGGAAGGGAAAGTGAGGTGTTGGAAATATGACTGCTGGTCATGGAGATCAAAATTTCCTGGGCACCCCAGCCTTCTTGCCAGGTTAATTTCAGTTGTGTTTGTTAATTATGAGCATTCTTGTCAATTTGGATGTTTTGGATTCTAATGTACTTGCTATCACTGTCCTGTAAGCAAAGCTGCAATCCCATATTTAATTGACATTCATACTATTAAAAAGATGCAACCATCCAAGAACTAAACAAACGTTAAAATCACCAAGACTCTCTAGGATCCATTACACTTCATCCCAGCAAGAAAACCATAACAAAAGAGCCCAAAGTCCAGCTGCAAAATCGACAAATCAGAATGCAGAATCTAAATCGCTATATTAAAAAAAACCACACAAACCGAACCCTAACGCCCAATTCTATCCTCCAACAATCAATATGGCGGCTAACAATGATAAGATCATAAGGCGAAATGTATGGAAATGAAAATAATGACACAAGGAAGGGATAAACAGCAAGTAACCAACCTGAAGTTTGAGAGAAAATAGCGTTGACGATTGAAATAGAAATCGCTCTTCAATTGCAAAATCGTTTAGAAGCTAGGGAAGGGAATATGGTGTGAGAGAGATAGGTTTTTCGAGGCTCAAACTGAATTTGGTAGAATAAGGGTTTTGAAGAAATGGAGATATGGGAGGGAAGAGCAGAGCAGAGCGTATGAAAAGAGGGAGGAGAGCGCACAAAAGAGAAATAATGATTGGGGCATTTTAGTCTTTTTACTTCTATAAATAATTACTCTGAAGTCCCTTGGGACCTGGAAATTATTTCATCATTTCCAGGGACTTGTTTGTAGTAAAGTCTCTTCCTTGGGATTGCAGTGTAATTTCCCCAATAAAAAATCATTGTGCTTTGACATTCGAGCCAACACGTCAGGTCATAGATGGCGGCTAAGTATCATGGTGCACTAATTTCTCATCAAATCTATATGTCCCCTTAATTTACTTTAATAAATTTCTATTGTAAAATGTCAATAAGGTGTGGATGTTCAATAGAAATTAAGTTGTGGGATCCAAGGTAAACGAAATGTAACAACCATATACATAGAATTTATTCATTCGTGGGGAAAAAAATTTATAACACGTTATCAGCACGATAGTTCTTACAAAAGGTATACTCATATAAGATCTTATCAATTTCATCTATTTTGTCTTATTGTATTTCTTCTTGATCAATCTGGGATAATCTGATGAGCCACTATATGGAATTAGTTTATTCTTTCACTGGTTGTTTTAAACACCGGATTTCATGGCTAGGATTGGAGATTATTATTATATTTCATTTACATGTTATTTATATTATTGTTGCCATTTTTATCATATGACCTAAAATCATATTGTTTTGATTTTCTAATATATGGCCAGAAGCCATATATATACATTTCCTATCTTGATATTATATAATCAGAAGTTATATAAACTTGATATATTCTTTGGCCAAGATGCCATATGTTTTTCCTTCCTTTACAATATAGCCAGAAGCTATATTCATTTAATTATATACTAACAGCACTATACCTTTTATATATATATATATATATTATTTTATTGTTAACTTTATTTATATTATTGTTATTTTTATATCTATCTGTTTTTACATTTCAAGTTTCCTTTATTTTTCTTTGGCTTGTACTATACATGAGCATAGTTGAAAACATGCAATAGTAAATTAGCAGTTTACTAATGAATTTAATATAAGTAATGAGATAGTAAACCAGAAGTTTACTAATATAAAACTATAAGTTAAGTAACACAAATATGCAATTTGATAAGATAAACCAGAAGTTTGCTCATACAAACATATGTATATCACGCTCCTTCTTGTTTTATTTTGTCTTATTGTTTGTAACTTTTTCATTTTTTCCAGCTCCTTTTTCATTTTTCCCACGATGGTGAAGTCATCCATTAAAAGCAAAATGTTTTCAGCGTGACTTTGAGGAGACAATGAATATTGTTCACTCACCACATCAATATTTATGCCATAATATTGTTCTATTAGTATTATATAGATACATTATTGATAGAGTGCTCTATTACATATGTTATTCTATTATAAATTTTAATTTTTGTTGCTAATTTTTTTTTCTCGTTGAAACCATGGCAAATCTTACCAAACTTGAATTTACCGCTCTCGATATTAGCGGAAAGAATTACTTATCCTGGGTGTTAGACGCAGAAATCCACCTAAATACAAATGGTTTGGGAGATACCATTTTACCTGAAAAGGAAGTGACTGGCCAAAATAAGGCCAAGGCTATGATATTTCTATGCCACCATATCCACAAAGGGTTGAAAGCTGAATATTTAATAGTGAAAGATCCATTAGAGCTATGAAATAATCTGAAAGAAAGGTATGATCATCAGAAAACGGTGATTTTTCCTAAAGCTCGTTATGAATGGATCCACTTAAGGCTACAGGATTTTAAAATTGTGAGTGAATATAATTCAGCAATTTTCAAAATAAGTTCTCAACTAAAATTATGTGGTGAGAAAATCACTGATGAGGACTTATTAGAAAAAACCTTTTCAACCTTTCATGCTTCAAACGTGCTCCTGCAGCAGCAATATCGTGAAAAGGGTTTTAAAAGGTATTCTGAATTAATTTCATGTCTACTTGTGGCCGAGCAGAATAATGAATTATTGATGAAAAATCATGAGATCCGCCCTACTGGGTCCACCTCATTCCCTGAAGTGAATGTGGCTGCACGTGATAATTACCGTGGTCACGGTCGCGGTGACAGTCGTGGTCACGATCGTGGACGTGGTAGAGGCCGTAGTAATTACCGTTATCATGGTGATGGGAGTCACAATTTTAATCCCAATGTATACCACAAGAAGAAAAACAATGAAGGGCAGAAAAAGGATATGGGTGGCCCTTCCAAAACTGTGGAAAATAAATGTTATCGATGTGGTATGAAGGGACATTGGTCACGTACCTGTCATACGCCAGAGCATTTAGCCAAACTTTATCAAGCCTCAATGAAAAGGAAGCCAATTGAAGCAAATGATGTTGAGGCAAAGTTTGCATACAAAAATGATGGTGATGATGAGATAGATGATTTTAATGACCTTGAGCCCATGACACATCTGGATGTGGTAGATTTCTTTGAAAGTAATAATTAAACGGGGTTTGGTTTGATAATGTCTTGGATTATATTTTATGTTTTTTCTATCGTATGGTTTTACAAATAGTAATTGCTTATGGCATATTTTAGTTTTTATTAAGAATATATGTTAATGCATTTTCTTTATTTTGATGAAGAATATGGATATACTCATTCCTCCTATTGGGTATAAGAATGAAGATACATGCCTCATAGACAGTGCAACAACACACACTAAACTTAAAGACAAAAGATATTTTTTCATCTAACAATAAGAAATGTAAGCATCAATACTATAGTGGGTAATGCAAAATTAATTGAAGGCTCTGGAAGAGCAATCATAATATTACCCAAAGGGACAAAATTTGTAATTGATGATGCTTTATATTCTTCTAGATCTCAAAGAAATTTGTTGAGTTTTAAAGATATCCGTAAAAATGGATATCACATTGAGACTATAAATGAGAAAAATGTTGAGTATCTAATTATTACAATTGATAGACATGGAAAGAAATGTGTGCTAGAAATATTGTCTGTATTATCTTCTGGTTTGTACTATACAAGTATTTGTACAATTGAGGCAAATGTTATGGTAAGCCAGAAGCTTGCTGATAAAAATACATTTATTATTTGGCATGACCGGTTAGGCCATCCCGGGTCAACTATAATGTGAAGAATTATTGAAAACTCTCATGGACATCCATTGAAGAGCCAGAAGATTCTTCAATTTAAGGGTTTCCATGTGCTGCTTGTTCTCAAAGAAAACTAATTACAAGGCCTTCCCTGACAAAAGTTGGGGTTGAATCCCCTGTATTTCTAGAGCGTATACAATGAAACATATGTGGACCTATTCATCCACCATGTGGACCATTTAGATATTTCATGGTTTTGATAGATGCATCTACAAGATGGTCACATGTATCCTTATTATCATCACGTAATTTAGCTTTTGCTAGATTACTCGCTCAAATAATTCGATTAAGAGCACAGTTTCTAGACCATGCAATTAAGACAATTCATCTTGATAATGCGAGTGAATTTTCATCTCAAAATTTCAATGATTATTGCATGGCAACTGGAATAACAATAGAAAAATCTGTTGCTCATGTTCACACACAAAATGGTTTAGCAGAATCATTCATTAAGCGCCTCCAATTGATAGCTAGACCAATGCTTTTGAGAACAAAACTTCCCATTTCAGCTTAGGGACATGCAATTTTACATGCAGCAGCAATTATATGCATCAGGCCAACAAGTTATCATAAATTCTCCCCATCACAATTGGCTTTTGGTCAGGAGCCAAATATTTCCCATCTTATAATTTTTGGATGTGCAGTATTTATCCCTATTGCTCCACCACAACGCACAAAGATGGGTCCTTAAAGAAGGTTGGGAATTTATGTTGGCTATGAATCTCCTTCTATAATAAAGTATTTAGAACCATCTACTGGAGATTTATTTACGGCACGTTTTGATGATTGCCATTTTAACGAAACAAATTTTCCAATATTAGGGGGAGAAAATAAACAACTGGATAAAGAAATCACATGGAAAACATTATCACTATTACGTCTAGATCCTCGTACACAACAATGTGAACATGAAGTTCAAAAGATAATTCATTTGAAAAATATTGCAAATCAACTGCCAGATGCATTTACTGACCTCAAAAGGAGTACCAAATCTCACATTCCAGCTGAAAATGCTCCAATTAGACTTGATGTCCCAGTAGGACAATTGAAAAATGCAAATGAATTTAAGCCACGCCTGAAGCGCGGCAGACCAATCGGTTCCAAAGATAAAAATCCTAGAAAGAAAAAGGGAGCAAACAATCAAGATGGTCAAGTTAAGGAGGTTATTCCTATAGAAGAAACTCAAGACATAACTACTCAAAAGACCCCAGAAGAGGTCCAGGTACCTGAAAATGATGAAGAGATCTCAATAAGTTATGTCTCTACAGGAAAAAGATGGAACCGAGAAGAAATAGTAGTCGACAACATATTTTCATACAATATTGCCATTGAAATAATCAATGAAAATGAGGATCTTGAACCTACATCAATTGAGGAATGTAGACATAGAGATGATTGGCCAAAATGGAAAGATGCAATTCAAGTAGAATTGAATTCACTTTCAAAATGTGAAGTTTTTGGACCTGTAGTCCAAATTCCAAATGATGTGAAACCCGTTGGATACAAATGGGTATTTGTGTGAAAACGAAATGAGAAAAATGAGGTCATAAGATATAAAGCACGACTTGTAGCACAAAGTTTTTCACAAAGACCTGGAATTGATTTTGAAGAGACATACTCTCCGGTGATGGATACAATCACTTTAAAATATCTGATTTGTCTGGCAGTGAACTTGAAGCTTGATATGCGTCTAATGGATGTTGTTACAGCATATTTATATGGTTCTTTAGATACTGAAATTTATATGAAAATCCCTGAAGGATTTAAATTGCCAGAAGCATGTAAGAATTCTTGAGAAAATTATGCAATTCGTTTGCATAAATCCTTATACGGATTAAAGCAATCTGGAAGAATGTGGTATAATCGTCTCAGCGAATATTTATTGAAGGAAGGTTATAAAAATGATCCAATTTGCCCATGTGTATTTATAAAAAGAAATGGATCAGAATTTGTTATAATCGCTGTATATGTAGACGATTTGAATATAATAGGAACCTCTGAAGAGCTCCAAAAGGCAGTTGATTGTTTAAAGAAAGAATTTGAAATGAAGGATCTTGGAAGGACAAAGTTTTGTCTCAGCTTACAAATTGAGCATCTGACTAATGGGATTTTCATTCATCAATTAAATTATATTGAAAAAATGTTAAAGCGATTTTACATGGATAAAGCACATCCATTAACTACTCCGATGGTTGTGAGATCGCTTAATAAGAAGAAAGATCCTTTTCGCCCTCAAGAAAAAGGGGAAAAACTTCTTGGTCCGGAAGTACCATATCTTAGTGCTATAGGTGCATTACTGTATCTTGCCAATTCAACAAGGCCTGATATTGCCTTTGCTGTAAACTTATTGGCAAGATTTAGTTCATACCCAACAAGAAGGCATTGGAATGAAATTTAACATATATTTCGATACCTTCGAGGAATAATTGATATGGGATTATTTTATTCCAATGAAATTGGATTACAATTGATTGGTTATGCAGATGCCGTGCGGGGTTTTTATCAGATCCACATAAAGGTAAATCTCAAACAGGATATTTATTTACTTGTGGGAGTACAGCTATATATCTTGGCGTTCAGCAAAACAAACTTTATCGGCCACCTCATCAAATCATGCGGAAATAATCGCAGTTCATGAGGCAAGTCGAGAGTGTGTTTGGTTGAGATCAATGACTCAACATATCCAAACAATGTGTGGATTGCTTTTGGGCCAAAAGATTCCAACTATCTTACATGAAGATAATACAGCATGCATAGCTCAGTTGAAAGGAGGATATATCAAAGGGGATAGAATAAAACATATCTCTCCAAAATTCTTTTTCACTCATGATCTTATGGAGAGTGGTGATATAGATATTCGGCATATTCGTTCATGTGATAACCTTACAGATCTGTTTACAAAGGCATTGCCAACTAGAATATTTGAGAAGTTGGCATATGGTATTGGAATGCGAAGGTTTAAAGATATAAAGTGATGTTTTCATCAGGGGGAGACAATATTGTGTACTCTTTTTTCCTTCACTAGGTTTTTGTCCCAATGGGTTTTTCCTAGTAAGGTTTTTAATGAGACACAATATTTATCGAAGAACATCCAAGGGGGAGTATTGTAAAATGTCAATAAGGTGTGGGTGTTCAATAGAAATTAAATTGTGGGACCCAGGATAAACGAAATGTAACAACCGTATACATATAATTTATTCATTCATGGGACCCGCATGATGGTTATATATACATGCACACTGAAATGAAGCGTTACCTCAAAAAAAAACATTTATAACAATTTCGCAATTCTTTCTACTACACCGAGTTCGCGTTATCAAAATATAAAACTTATTTTACATATTTAATTTGTATATCATAAATAACATTAAAAAAATGTAGCTTTCATTGTTTATCTATAGATACATTCTCCCAAATCCATATTTATATATAAGTAACCGTAAACAAAAAAACTTTAGTTGAACTGTTGGCAGTGTTCCACAACATCATATTTCGGCTTAATTTATATCTTGATATACGTTCCTTCTTGGTCATATTATAAATGTCACTTCTAAGTATTTTACTGTAACTAAAAGAGAGGTGGTTAATTTATTAATTATGTTTGAAAATGAATAAAAAATAATTAACTTTAACTAGCAATGCATACATAATTAATAATCATGAAACACATTGACGTTTCAAAAATGAAGATCGGGATATGAAGAAATGAAGAATCCTACCTAGCGTGATACATTCTTGAAATAAAGTCAGTGACTTCTTTTGATATTGACTTGTAGTTGTTTGACTTTAAAAAATTATTTAATTATAGCATATATTCTGAAATACTTATATGTATTATTAGATTATAAATTAGTTTACAAACCAGATAAATTAATTTGGAGGAAAATTATAAAAATATGATCATGTTGATGAAGAAGAAAGGTAGCCATTTTGTTATTATAATTTGAATTTAGATCCAAGAATAAGAATATAATACTTGTTACAAGGAATTACAGTAAAGGAACACGTCCCTCCCTTTACATTATTACTATTATTCGAAGGATTACAAAAACTTGTATGAGAAAGCAATCAAAAGCAGCAATCCACGTATCAGATGCAACATAGAGTTAGACTAACTCATTCACTTTTGCTAGATTGAAGTTTACATCAAGCCTCTTCAATTCAATGCTATTGAGTGTGTTAGACTAATCAACCAGCTACTTGAATAAAATTAACATAAGCAAGGGGAACGACAGCAAAAAACCGAGAGGGCAAGAGCAAAAATATTGCGGGACTCAACGTAGCAACAATCCCAGAAAAAACAATAGCACGCAATTGCACAACTGCAGTTCGGACACAGAACAAAGCGCATACATATTATAAACCATGAAGCCAAATTAAGGGTCCATAAAAGTTAACTAAAAGCTCTTTCCTAGAAGCAACATAATTCTCTTACGCTGCTTGATTTAAAAGCTATTCAACTAATTTATAACTAAGACCAACCTCCTAACTAACCCTTATAATTAGGACGGGCGAAGGAGTAGCACTTTGTATTCTTTATATCAGTTATTCTTATAACTAGCTCTAGCTCCCAACTTACGAAGACACATGCATATATGATAGTAATAATTATAGTTAATATACACAGAAACAGGGCAAACTGTGAATGGAAGAGATATATTATATATGATTATGAATAATTAGGAATTCACCATCCCTCCCAAAAGTCATCACCCCTACTTGTTGCCTTCTTCTTCAGAACACTGTGTTGTGGGTCCCCCGAAACATCATCCTTGGAAGGATATACCCCATCGGTGGAGGAGCACTCATAGGTAGCAACGGCGGATGTGTCATCACAGGTGAAGGATATGACACTGCTAATTCATCACATATATATAATGTCATTAATTAATGTTGTTAATCACATTAACAAACACAATACTACAATAATATAGCAGAGTTGTAGCTTATTTTGTGTGTGTGTGTGTGTGTGTGTGAGAGAGAGAGAGAGAGAGAGAGAGAGAGAGAGCTTAACAGAAGGATGTTGTTGATTGTAACGAGGATTCATGGCTGCAGAATAATAATGAAGTTGACAATGATATTATGAACTATATTAAGAGACCAGCAGACATGAAATCGAGATTATATATCATGGAGGATGCGAATGAGATTGAGAGGCTACATATAATACACAAACACAAGCCTATTATCTATGAACAGTGTGAAAGCGCGTGGGATAAGACAGATTCATGGAAGGGATCGACTTTGCCATTTCTAAGGTTGCTTAATGCTTTATCGTCATCTTGGACCATTCATCTTATGTACAACGTTAAGCTACAAGTCAAATCATTAAACTGGGCTACAAATGTAGACAAAGACAAAGTGATCATGACAATGCTTCAAACTGATGGCAATCTTTTTTGTTATTGTAATTCTAGAGAGTTGATCACCATCTGTTACATGATCAAAATGTTATCCACTCATACAAGTAACTTGTTATAGCTCTCTCTAACATGAGTAGTTTGTAATTGCAAATGTAAGGGTTCAGATAAAGGACTGCAATCACACCCAGAAAAAACACCCCAAATGCTCCACCGAAACTCCATAAAAAGGCATCTTGAAAATCATCTGCATCCGAAATATGAGGTTGCTTGTTTCTCCCTGCTATTGGTTGATCAATGGATGAGCAATTTTGCAGTAGAGGTGGACCGCAGAGAAAAGGATTCCCTTTGTAACTACTTGATCCAAAAGTTGCAAATTGATTTTTCATGTCTAGTGTCCTACCAGATAGATTATTGTGAGCCACAGAGAAGACAGACAAGAAGTACAACTGAGTTAGTTGTGCAGGAATGTGGCCTGTCAACTTGTTGTATGAAAGATCAAGGCTCTCAATCTGCGTAAGGTTGGAAAATGTTTCTGGAATAAATCCCTTCAAATGATTGTTTGACAAATTTAATGTATGAATATTGCTTAAGTATCCAATTTGTGAAGGGATTTCACCTGTCAAATGATTCTCTGAGACATCCAAACCAGACATGAAATCTAAAATGCTTCCTTTGTAAGATTCATGCCTTCTTTTTGATGTGAAGTCAACTTCTTGATCTCTATACAATGTAATATCTTCTTTGTAATCATGATTGATGTAAATTTCACCAGTTAAGTCAATCATTATAAACTGCAAGGCCTTTGTAGTCCATGAGACACTAAACTTTCCTATTTTTGTTTCCCTGAGTGCGTCCCTCCTTTCAAATGTGATGTTATTTAAGCAATTCGGTATCCTTCCCAAAAGCTTATTTTGAGAAAGGTCTAATATGCTTATCATCTTAAGCTCACATAAATCAATTGGAATATAACCTTCAAATTGATTTTCTTTTAAGATGAGAACCCTTAAATTTGAAAATGAACTCAACAATCGTGGAATTTGACCTGAAAAATTGTTTTTCATCACATCCAAAGTCAGCAAGGGGGAATTGGCCAAAGAAGAAGGTAGAGGTCCCATGAAATGATTGATCTGTAAGTGCAAGTATTTCAACAATGGCATGTTCAGACAGCTTAGTAACGGGCCATTGAATTTATTTTGAGAAAGGTCTAAATATGTAAGTTTAGTCAAGCTGCAAAAGCTTTGTGGTAGTGAACCTGTTAAAGAATTCTTAGATAAAATGAGATAGCTCAAATGTTGAAAATTTCCAATCCAATTGGGTATTTCACCAGAAAGTTGGTTGGCATTGAGATCCAGCATTCTTAATTCAATACTATTGTTAATCCCACCCTGAAATAATCCTTCGAAGTTATTGTTGCTGAGATCCATAAACAACAAATTCGTGAAATTTGACCCTATGGGAAGACATGGGCCACTCAGGTTGTTGTCTGATAACTTCAAAAACCTTAATTCATTGTCACCCTGGCCGAATTCTTGGGGCAAGTGACCATACAAATTATTATTTGACAAGTCAAGTTCATTTAGTTGTCTCATTTCACCTACCCAAGCTGGAATGCAACCATACAACGAAGTTGAAGACATATCAAGAGTGATCAAGTTGGGAAAAATGAAGCCCATATGAGAAGGGATTTCATCTCTAATGGGGTTGGAGGAAATATCAAAAGATTCTATTTGAAGCAATTCTAAGGTGGAATTGAGTTCAAAGGGACCAGTGAACAAGTTGTGAGTCAGATTGAAACTATTTAACTCCGTGTTGTTTGTCAAAATCCATGATGGGAAAGTTCCTGAAATGTTCAATTGGGCAAGTTGTAGAAATAGCAAGTCATGTTGATGAAGAAGAAAGGTAGGCACATTGTTATTATTCGCTTCATTCAGAGTAGTGCAGTTGAAGATGCCCAAAACCCTCAACTGGAAGGAAGGGATAAAAGGTGGATTCTCAGTTTTAAGCTTGAGATTGGTGTCAGAGCATTGAATGCAAATGATTTTGAGATTGGAGTGGTTGGCAAGCGAAGAGAGTGAGAATGAACCACTAAAATGATCATCAGAAATGTAAATTGCAGCTAGGGACCTCCAAGCATGAAAGAGTGAGGAAGGAAAGATTCCTTCAAAGCTATTTTGTTGAAGACTAAATACATGGAGAGAGGTCAAATTACCAAGGCATGCTGGAAGTTGCCCCTCAAATTTATTATAGGATAGTCGCAATTGTAGAAGATTCTTCAGATTGCACAAGCCTCCTGCAACATTCCATTTTATTCCTTATTAAGTTTATATAATATATCGATCAATAAATGAAACAGAATTATAAAACTTGAAGTGATCATAGCTTAATGTTTATGTACGTGGGCTAAATTATGTAAGTATATTCGGTTTTTAAAATGTGAACTGATAGGATATATATGAATTGAATGTAGGACACTAAGTATTAAAAATATATGAATAAATATAGAGAATGTACAAAGAAAAAGTAGGATTAGAGTCATATTCTTTTTGCTAAAACACATAGGTATCCTTCTAATAGAGGTAATTCTATTCGAGACATTAAATGTGGGCATTTCTCTCAACGTAGAATGGAAACTTGGTTCATCTCATTGTGAGGAACAAACCCCTTCTGCTATATCTAACCTCTATTGGTTCTCTTATCATTTTTAATTAGCCAATGCATGAATATATATATATATATATGAAACCTATATTACGTCTTCTTATTGTGTCAATATATATAGCTCGATGTTATTATTATTCTGTCTTTTATTTTTTAGTGCTGATTATTATTCTGTCAATTCTTATCTGCTTTGACCATACATATTTTAAACTAAAAACCTCATGAACAAAACATGTGATAGATTTCAAATAAATATGATCCACACCTTGTTGTGGCAGTGATCCACTGAGGTTGTTACTAGATAATGACAAAGCCGTGAGGGAAGCAAGAGACACAATAGATTTTGGAATACTACCCTCCAACAAATTTGTATCAAGCCACAGAGACTTCAAATCATGTGAATGAGAAATATCTGTCAAATGACAAATAGAAATGTACATTAAGAAAGTGCCTATTAATATATAGACACAAAATAAAATACATGGTATGTAGAAACTAGAAAAGCTACTTTGACGGGTCATTTCCTTCGTAAAAATGTTTTGATGAATTGTCATGTTATAACTTATTTTTAAAATTGTTAAAATTTATTGACAACTTATATTTCTAGTCATGTTTCCATCACATGTGTTAAGTAAAAGCGTGGTCTTATTCTTAAGAATCTCTAAAGTCTCGCAAATAGGTAAGTAAATTAGTGAATCTAAAATCAACAAGGCAATTTTTTCTCTGAAGATAGATAAGCTTTTAATGCGGAATCAGTAATTAACACATGCCATTTTAAAGAACATAGAAGACAAAGATTTAGCACCGAAAGAAGGAAATGCTGTGAGCAAATTAATGCTTAAATCCAACTCTTCCAAATTGGCCAACCTTATATTGCCAAACAGCCCTGCGCCACAAACATGTGATCGATTACAATGAATGTTAGTGGGTGTATAGAGAATTATAAAAATAATTCATATAATTAATATCATCATTCTCTTCATAATTTAACATCAAAAGTTTGATGTAGTGTTTTTTAAGTTTGTTTTGAGCCTATGTACCCAAGAAAATATGGTGGGGTGATTAGAAATTTATTAGGGGTGAAAAGATACTTTATAAAATCAAATTAAACGACTGAAATGAAGCATTATATATAAAAAACGTGTACTTTTTTTTTGATGAAAAAAAAACGCGTACTTTAGCCAACTCTTATCAATCAAATCCTTAAAGTTTCATACACAATTTTATTCGATATCATGAGATTAACAAATTTTTCTGCAATCCGTGAAGATTTTACCACCCTTGATGTTCACTATTATATATCTTCAAACCATAAGAATTAATTATGTACGATTAGAAAACTTTAGAGACTTGACTAATAAAAATTAAAGTTCAGGGACCAAATTAATAACTCAAAGAAATTTGAGGAGGGACCAAAAGTTTCATTTGTCCCAATTAAAAGCTATCCACTTCTGTGGTTCAAAATGAGGAAATTAAACAAGGAAAAAGAGCACGGTATATGTGAGAGACAATGATATATGATCATGATTTGTTTTACCCAAATTTTTTTTATTAATGCATGAATTATTTGTAACCAATATGATTTTACATCTTTTGATTATTTTTTTGCGATTAGAATATAACATTTAAAACGCAAAATAAATGTGTTAGTCTTAATTAACACTCGTCTTTATATAATATATACAGTATAGGTGTGTGTATGTGTGTGTTCGCGCATGCGCATGAATATAATATAATGATAAACTAGTTGAAAGAAAGAGGGGTGACCTGAACCTGATAAGTAATTCCCAGACAAATCCAAAATTTGAAGCTGTTGGAAGGGAAGAAAAGAAGAAGCATTGAGAGACCATTTGATGTCTCTCAACTCATAAGCTCTTGTGCTGTTCAGAAGAAGGCCTGTGACTCTATTAGTGGAATTGTCACACTCTATAGCCTCCCAAGTGCAGCAATCAAAAGAGAAGGTGGAGGATGTAAGGTTATTCCAAGAAGGAAGAGAATGGCCGTTTGGGTAATTGAAAGCTTCTTTCACTCTCAAAAGAGCTTCTCTCTCTTCTCTCAAGCACCCCTCACTTCTTCTTCCATGAAACCCTAATAATATTATGAATGTGATCATGCCCATCACCAACCACACTTCTTCCCTTACAGAATACCGCATTCTCCAATATGCTTCAATATTTCTCAATTGCTTCAACTGCGTTCTCTCAATCGCACACACACATAGATAGATAGATAGATATATATATATATATATATATCTGTGTGTGTGTGTGTGTGTGGAGGTAGCAATCTGGGAGACTCAAGTTGTGTACGTTACATTGTTCCAAAACAACGTCATCACATACATTATGTACTAAAATGAGATTGATACTCTTTTGATCATATTTATAAATCATTTTTAACATGTTTCATATATATTAAAAAAAATTTAACTTCATTGGCTCTCCCTTAAAATCGAATAGCTTTCCAATTTTATTCCTATTTTAATATCTACTATAACTCATGAGAACAATATCAACACACAATAAATGAAAAAAATGAAGGATGATGACATGGTTTATAAATCGGACAAAGTAATTAAATCATTTTCTTTCTGCCCTATAAAGAAGATCAAAGGAATATGTTTTACACATATCAAGGAAAATCTTAAACCGTATTAACAATATCTTAAAATTTAACAACTTTTCAAATCTAACCTTATTTAACAATCATTATATCCATTAAAAAGGAAAATAAGAAAAACACCCCCACAAAAAAAAATACACCTTTGTACATTCATTGTCGCTAACACTCGATATATTCTAAATCACCTCATGTTTTTTACATTTGTTCACCATCCATCACATATATCCATTATATCAAATTCTCTAATTACATATGGACATGTGCTCTATTTTCTTCACATTTAAAAGATAATATTTTAAAAATGAGATGTATATCTATATGTAATTGAAAAACTTGACATAATAGATATAAAAAATTTAATCCAAGTATATATGGTCCATATTCTAAATCAGTGTATGTGTTTTTGACATTTCTGCGGAATCAAAATGAATGACCTCGATCAAAAGGGAATCTTAAAAGCCACACACTGTATCAAACCCTAGTATTATTAATTTGAATGTGATTATCACCATCACCCACCACGCCTCTTCGCTTACTGAATAACCCATTTCTCAGTGTCTGTGTGTAGATATATGCATACGCTTCCTTAGTTGCCTATGCATGCATGTCTTCAATTACGCACTGGCCATCTCTATGTAAAGGCAATAAACGAGTTGTTTTGCTCCTTTTTTCCCTGAAAGACTCAAGTTTTGGGTACTATATTTTCCAAACCGCAAATTGATTGTCCTATTTGTGGAGAAAAGGAAGAGAGGCAAAATAAAAACCTCCATTTCATATCTGAGACATAGACTTAAGCCATGTTTGAATTAGTATTAGAAAATTACGTTCACACAAACTGAACAAAATTTCTCTTATATACTTACTTCATTAGCTGTAAATCACATTGAAAAAGTAGCTTTTAACACTAATTTAAACGGTACTTAATCGTTGTTTTCTTATGAAATTTTTTAAAGGAAAAAAATAAAGAAAGATTAATTCCTTCCCCGAGATACAGGATCATATTGCGCTTGACGCCTCTCATCAATTCACAATCCATGACAATTTTAACAATGTTCACCACACAAATTGTTGTATTCTTATTCATCAAGGTTTCCCCCCTTCTTTTATCATCATCATCACTACAATCACATCATGCGTCGTGATAGAGACTGCATAGAATCGTTGAATCTAAAAAATTAGATCAGAATATATTAGAAATAATATGAAGATTATATTCCTTGCCCCAAATACACGACGTACGTAACCTCTCAATTATAACAATATTTCTGCACAATCAAACAAACTAGCTATGCCCTATCAAAGGGAATCTGAGAGTAAACTATACGTTGGCTAAACTATCAAGTTTTCCACACGTTTATCTGTGAGTCATGGTCTTCAGCCATGGTTAATTAATTAAGAAAATAACTCATTCAATTAGTCTGAACCCAATTTGCAGGTTTCAACTTGATTAGCCATCGAAGTCTCCCACATATATGCACGTACTAAGAATAATAATACAACAACAAAGAGTTAGAAAAAACAATTGATGTGTTTTTCCCTTCTTTACCGACGATTCCTGAGTGGATGAGATTTGGTATATATGTTTATGCACACAAAACAGTTATTTTTTAAATGAATTTTCATGTTAATTTTCGTGTTATATATATATATGAAGTTTAGTCTACTAACATTCCTTAAGGTTGGTATTTAATTTCAACAAGACTATAATTTGTTATTTTACTATTCCCGAGCGGCTATAAATCTTAATCTCAATTATTGTATATAACTAGTAGTTTCGGAATTTAAGATCATGCAATAATTAACTAAAATCAGATACTACTTGCCTAAATAAATTTGAAGCATTATTAACATTTTATTGTTACACTTATTGATGCATAATAACAACGGTGAGCCCTACTCAACCTGTCTCTCTCAAAGAGGAGACATCAACAATATATGGCAGATTATAATTTAGGGGAAATTAAAACATTATTTTTAAGAATAATCAACATCCACAGCAAAATTCTGGAACCGAACAGAAGCATATCGCAGCAACACTGCACAACAAAGCAGCCTAAATTTTATATCAATCAAAACATACCACTTAATTGACCTCTATAAATATAATCTACTACCTTCAATCTCTAATATAAGAGTTAATTGACTTTTTTCTAAGAGATTAATAAAATTGAATAAATTACTTTAAAATATTTATATTTAAGATTTTTCTCCAAAAATTGAGATGCAGCGAGCTGAAGAGAACGAGGTGGTAATTATAAGGTTATTCCAAGAAGGAAGAGATCAATTGTCGTTTTGGTAATTGAAAGCTTTTTTCACTCTCAAAAGTGCTTCCCTCTCTTCTCTCAAGCACCCCTCACTTCTTCTTCCGTGAAACCCTAATAATATTATGAATGTGATCTTGGCCATCACCAACCACACTTCTTTCCTCACAGAATACCGCATTCTCCCATATGCTTCCTTAATATGCTTCAATATTTCTCAATTTCTTCAACTGCGTGCGTTCTCTCAATCTACACACACATGCGCGCGCACACAGATATATATATATATATATATATATGGAGGTAGCAGTACAGGAGACTCAAGTTGTGTACGTTACGTTGTTCCAAAACAACATCATCACAAACAGTATGTAGTAAAATGGGAGCGTAGGTAGTTGAAACCTTCTTTAATATGAGCTTAGCTTGAGAAGTACTCTCAATCCTATTTATAAGTCACTGTATAAGTTGAAATCTTCTTTAATATGATCCTGACAAATACTTTTGATCCTATTTATAAGTCACTTCCAATACGTTTCATATATATCAAGAAAAACCTTAAATTTCATTAGTTATTCATTGAAATCGAATAGATATACAACTTTATACATATGTAATATCAACATCAATATATAATAAATGAATAGTGAAACTGTACGTTCACATGAAAAATTCGATGACGAAATTCATAAATAGTACCAAGTAAATCAATCTCTCTTTGCTTTATAAATAAGATTTTTACGCAAATCAAGGAAAATCTTGAACATTAACTATGTATTAAAATTCAACAACTTTTTGCAAATATATTCCTATTTAACGTACATTATATCCAATGAAAGTAAAGGCAAAATAATAATAAATGAATGGTAAAATTGTAAATTCATGTAAAAAATTTAATGACGTAATTTATAAATAAAATTAGAAAAAAAATCCTTCTTTCTCCACCTTTATAAATAGAGAATAAGATGAGTATCTAATATCTAGGTCATATCAATGGCTAAATAATTGTGAGAGGAATTTAACGAAGTTTCCTTGTGTGGAATGGGCCATGATTTGTGATCGATTCTTACCGCTGCCAACATTTTTCCCCAACATTTTTGCTACGTACCTGACACAGCCGGATATAGTCGTTTAGTGTGGAAAATAAGAAAAACATCCCCCAAAATACACGGTTGCCAACCCTCAGATATTCTAAATCACTGCATGTATTTTTTACATTTCTTCGTGATCATATTTATATCTATTATGTTAAATGCTCCAATCATGCATGGGCATGTGTTTTATTTTTTTCCACATGGATTTATATTAATAAAGGAGGTTGTTTTTCCCTTTTTTGCCTGAAAGACTCAAGTTTTGGGCACTATATTTTTCAAACCACAAATTGATCGTCTTATATTTGTGGAGATCGAAAAGGACGAGAGGCGAAATAGAAACCTCCACTTCATATTTGAGACATAGCATCTGAAACTTTTTTAAGGGGGAAAAAGAAATATTAATTCCTTTCCCGAAATACACAATCATATTGCCCTTGACGCCTCTCATCAATTAATGATCAATGACAATTCTAACAATGTTCACCACAACAAATTGTTGTTTTCCTATTCATCAAGGTTTTTTTTCCTTCTTTTATCATCATCATCACCACAATCACATCATGCGTCGTGACAGAGACTATATATAGAATCGTTGAATCTGAAAAATTAGATCAGAAAATATTAGAAAAAAGATGAAGATTATATTCCTTGCCCCAAAATACACGTCGTAACCTCTCAATTTATAACAATATTTCTGCACAATCAAACAAACTAAGTATACCCCGTCAAAAGGAATCTAAGGGTAAACAATACGTTGGCTAACTCTTATCAATCAAATCCTTTATATATACAAAATGTTATATATACAATCAAATCAAATGATCGAAATGAAATATTATATATACAAAATGTGTACTTTTGCCAACTCTTATCAATCAAATCCTTAAAATTTCATATACAATTTTATTCAATGTCATGGGATTAACAAATTTTTCTACAATCCATGAAGATTTTACCAACCTTGAGTTAAGAATTAGGCCACACATATGTTTATGATTATATGTCTTCAAAAAATAAGAATTAATTATCTATGATTAGAAAACTTTAGAGACTTGATTAATAAAAATTAAAGTTCAAGGACCAAATTAATAACTCAAAGAAATTTGAGGACGGGTCAAAAGTTTCATTTGTCCAAATTAAAAGCTATCCACTTCTGTGGTTCAAAACGATCAGAAATTAAACTGAGGAAAAAGGCAGGGTATGAGAGACAATGATATATGATCATAATTTGTAACCAATAAGATTTTACATCTTTTAATTTTTTTTTGTGATTAAAATATAACATTTGAAACGCTTGTATAAAAGTGTTAGTCTTTTTTTTTTTTTGCCAACAATAAAAGTGTTAGACTTAATTAATACTTGTCTTTCTATAATATATACAGTATCGCGCACATGAATATAATATAATAAATATACCGATAAAGTTGTTGAAAGAAAGAGGGGTGACCTGAACCTGACAAGTAATTCCCAGACAAAATCAAAACTTGAAGCTGTTGGAAGGCAAGAAAAGAAGAAGCATTGAGAGACCATTTGATGTCTCTCAACTCATAAGCTCTTGTGTAGTTTAGAAGAAGGCTTGTGACTCTATTAGTTGAATTGTCGCAGTCTATATTCTCCCAAGTACAGCAATCAGAAGAGAAGGTGGTGGAGGTACGGTTACTCCAAGAAGGAAGAGAATTTCCGTTTGGGTAATTAAAAGCTTCTTTCACTCTCAAAAGAGCTTCCCTCTCTTCTCTCAAGCACCCCTCACTTCTTCCATGATACCCTAATAATATTATGAATGTGATCATGCCCATCACCAACCACATTTCTTCTCCCAAAGAATACCCCATTCTCCAATATGCTTCCTTAAAATGGGAGCGTTGGTAGTTGAAAGCTTCCTTAAAATGAAAAGATATTTCCTTAAAAACTTTAAATTTCATTAATTCTTCCTTAAAATTGAACAGATTTTCAACTTGATCCCTATTTAATATCTATTGTAACATATGAAAACAAATCAACATACAATAAATGAATGTTAAAACTGTACATTCATATGAAAATTCATTGACATGGTTTATAAATAGGACCAAGTAAATCATTATCTCCCTGCCCTATAAGTAGGACCAGAGGAGTATGTTTTACACAAACCAAAAAAAATCTTAAATTACATTAACCATACCTTAAAATTCAACAACTTTTCAAATTTATCTCTATTTAACTACATTATATTCAATAAAAACAAAGCCAACACAATAATAAATAAAATGTAAAATTGTTTAATGATATGACTTATAAATAAGATAAAAAAATTCTTTCCCTCCCCACCTTTATAAAGTATCTAATATCTAGGTCATATGGATGGCTAAAGAATGGTGAGAGGAGTTTAACGTAGGTTCCTTGTGGAATGAGTCATGATTTGTGATCGAAAGTACATATTATACGGAAGTATATATTTTTCTCATAGTGTCCCACTTCCTACGTACCTGACACGGGTATAGTCATTTAGTGTGGAAAAAAAATACACGATTGGGCCAAACCCAGCTCTCAATTTCTGCTTGACCCTCACTGTCGCTAACACTCAATATATTCAAAATCGGTTCATCTATTTTTGACATTTCTTCGTGATTGTGATCACTCATGGATATCTATTATATTAAGTTTTCCAATGACACATGGATATGTGCTCTATTTCTTCACATTTAAAAGATAATATTTTAAAAAATGGATGTCTATCCAAATATGATTGGAGAACTTAACATAACAAATATAAAAAACTTTATCTAAGTGTATATAGTTCATATTCTAAATCAGTGAATGAGTTTTTGACATTTCTGGGGAATCAAAATGAATGACCTCGATCAAAAGGGAATCTTAAAAGCCACACACTGTCTCAAAGCCTAATAATATTAATTTGAATGTCATTATCACCATCACCCACCACACCCCTTCTCTCACTGAATAATCCATTTCTCACAGGGTATGTGTGTGTAGATATATGCATATGCTTCGTTATTTGCCTAAGCATGTGTTCAATTCCGCACTGGCCATCTATATGTAAAGCCAGTAGTAATGAAGGAGATTGTTTTGCTCTTTTTTTGGCCGAAAGACTCAAGTTTTGGGCACTATATTTTCCAAACCACAAATTGATCTTCTTATCTGTGGAGAAAAGGAAGAGAGGCAAACTGGAAACCTTGGCTTCATGTTTGTATTAGCATTAAGAAATCATGTTCACACAAGCTAAAACAGAACTTATCTTACATACGTGCTTCACAAATCGTAAATCATATTAAAAAAAATAACTTTCACCGCTAATCTAATCGTTTTCATTTGAAAAAAATTTTTAATTGAAAAAAGAAAGAAAGATTAATTTCTTCCCAGAAATACACAATCATATTGCGCTTGAAGCCTCTCATCAATTAATGATCAATGACAATTCTAACAATGTTCACTACAACAAATTGTTGTTTTCTTATTCATCAAGGTTTTTGTTTGGCAAAAAAAAAAATTCATCAAGGTTTTTATTTCCTTCTTTTATCATCATCGTCACTACAATCACATCATGCGTCGTGACAGAGACCATATATAGAATCGTTGAATCTGAGAAATTAGATCAGAAAATATTAGAAAAAAGATGAAGATTATATTCCTTGCCCCAAAATACACGTCGTAACCTCTCAATTTATAACAATATTTCTGCACAATCAAACAAATTAAAGATACCCCGTCAAAGGGAATTTGAGAGTAAACTATACGTTGGCTAAACTACCAAGTTTTCCACCGGTTAATTAGTTAAGATAATAATCATTCAACTAGTCTAAAACCAATTTGCTGGTTTCAACTTGATTAGCTATCGATGTCTCCTATATATCCACCTACCGAGAATAATGCAACAACAAAGAGAGTTAGAAAAAAATAGGGGATGTGCTTTGTTTTTTTTTCCTTTTAACCGACGATTCCTTAATGGATGAGATTCGGTATATATGTTTATGCACACAAAACAGTTATTTTTTTTTAATGAATTGTCATGTTAATTGTCGTTATATATATGAAGTTTAATCTATTAACATTCCTCAAGTTTGGTATTTAATTTCAACAAGACTAAAATTTGTAAATTTACTATTCCCGAGTCGCTATAAATCTTAATTTTAATTATTGTATATAACCAGTAGTTTCGAAATTTAACATCATGCAATAATTAATTAAAATCAGATTCTTCTTGCCTAAATAAATTTGAGACTTTATTAACCTTTTATTATTAATGCATGATAACAATGGTGAGCCCTAACACATGAACTCATAGGATGTATTTGAATTTGAATGCGGGAGAACTAAATAAATATGGAGCATGCATTGGGGGGAAAAAAGAGGACTAAAAAGTGATTTTCTTTTATTATTTTTGGGAATAGTTTTTTTAAGTGATTTTACGCAATCTGAGATAAGTATGTGAAAAAAATTTTATCTCAACTTACATAAAAGTGCTTTTTAAGTGATTGACAAACAAACCCTTACATTTAGCCTATGAAACCTATGTTACTTGTTGTGTCAATACAGCTCAAACCGATCTTTGTTGTGGCAGTGATCCAGTGAGATTCTCATTGGATAATGAAAACCTGGTGAAGGAAGTGAGCAATATATAGTAGAGGTGCGGGCTGGCCCGCTGAGGGATGGGCCCACCCTTGCCTCATGCATATGGGTTGGGTTTGCCCAACCCAGCCCATCACACAACTTTTTTTTCTTTTTACTTTTCCCCAATTTTTTTAAATGAATTAAGAAGTTTGAAAAGATCACTTTATAAAGCTTAAAATCATAAAAAAAAAAAAAGGAAACACATTACAAAGTACAAACACATTACATAAATTAATATAAACTAATTAACTAAATACAACTTATAAACAAATTATCAACAACATTCAACACTTACAAAATCAACATTGAACAACAATCATCCATGCATACATATGTGCATCGATCTCTTAACTAAACTGCATATAGCATCAGAAAAGCTGTAATGTGTATATATAATGGCACACGTAGATAATATTCACAATGATTCATGCAAGAGCTAAAAGATTCAGAGCTGGTTATATGATATATTTCCTCCCAGGCCAGCAGAACACAACCCATATATAATCCCATATAATGAAAATTTGTGTTTATAGACTATTTTCATATGTAGCCCATCTGAATAACTCGTGATATTGGAACACATGTATAAAACCAGTGTGAACAAGTACACGTACGCGCGTCTTAAACCAACACATACATATAGGCTTATCAACATCATAATTCATAACTAACAGTAGATTTAAACATCCTAACTAACTAACTAACTAACTAACTTATTAACTACATAAACTAAGTCTCTTTACACACTCCCACAAGCTATATGGCTTCATTATCTGCATGTATATGTACTTTCCTATATATATCTCTTCCAATAAATATATGGTACAGTAATTTATTTATTTAATCATCTATGTAACGGGATAATATCATGGATAATTAAATTCATTTAAAAAAAGGAAACAAAAAAGACAAAAAAGGCACTGGTTTTTTACCCGCACTCAAATGGGCATCCATTTTCCTAATTCAACCTGTATGTTAAATTCATATTACTAGCTCTACATAATAGAACCCGCTTGGTACAAGAAATCTACTCTGATGGAAAGGAATGTGATTGAATTTAATGAAATGCAAAAAATTTTAGTGTTGACATGTTTGGTGCGTGTTGAAACGGAAAATAGTTTGATGAAAAATTTAATGTTTGGTATGTTAAGAATAATTGTAAGGTCTTATCCAATAAAAAATGATGGTAAGATAGATAGGAAAAATATGGAAATGACCTTTTCACCCTTAATGAGCATTTATTAATCAAACGGATAAATTATTAAATAAATATAGAAATCAAATAACGTGCTTAAATTAATAAAATAATATTAGTATATTAAAATAATATCTAATAATATATTATCAAATATTATAAAAAAAACATAAATACTTAACGTGGATTAAAAATTGAGAAAAATTGCAATAGATATTAAATGATTAAAAAATAAAAAATGATAAATAAATAATATGAATATTGTAATTCATTAAGAGATGCAATTCATAAAAAAATAAAATGAATAAAATTTATAATTTAAATAAGTAAATATAAATATTCAGACAAATATAAAAACCAGCATAGATAGATTGAGATATTTGATAGAATGCCGATAGTTATGGATGATGGTTAATATGCTGAGTTAGAGAAATATTAGTGATATATATTTACTTAAAATTATTTTAGATAATTTATAGTTTATTTATTTGGTGATTTCTAAGCAAAAATTAAATTTAAGTCTATTTTCATGTGCCAAATTAAAATTTGAATTTTCATTTATTTTCACCATGTCAAATTGAAATTTAAATTTTAAATTTAGATTTGATCGTTGCTTTCACCGTGTCAAATTGAAACTTGGATTGGTGCCAAATTGAAATTTGAATTATAAATCTGGATTTGCCTTTTGCTTTCACCACCACTAAGTGTGTGAAATTCAAATTTTGTTACGAAGTTCAAATTTGCTTGGAATAATAATGTTTCATTGGCTTCAGCACTTTTTGACACATCTAAAATATTATCAACTTGACCATCAACTCTTCTCCTCTATAGGGTAATTGCAAGTTACTCCAACTTACCAGGAACATGAGATTATCTTCAGGGTCCACATTAGACAATTTGAAGTTAAAACAATTTTTAGACTAACTCTTAGACATTGGTGATGATCAGACTGGCCTAACTCATGATGGGGAAGCAGAGATAGAAATCCCAGAGGATTTCTCAACTATATGCATTGTGACAATCCTTTGCAATTGATAATTCAGTCAACATACCCTAATCTTTTAGAACATTTGTCTAATTCTGAGTATCTAACAAATAGAGTTATTCTATCATCAATAGTTGAAGTGGTTGAGGAGATTAATGATTGTATGTGTGACTTATTACTTGGTGAGGCTGTTCAATATTTCATCTCTAATTCTATGAGTAAAGCTGATCAAGACGAGGCATTATTTGAAGAGTTATATACTACAGAGTTCTTGAACACCATAAAATCTTTTGGTTTACCTTCTTATAGACTTGCACTAAAGGTAGAAGCTCCCATAATGCTTGTGAGGAATATAGATTAAGCTGCAGAGTTATGTAATGACACAACATTGAAGGTTACATACCTTGGTAAACACTTCATTAAAGCAATCGCACTCAACGATACAAGTGCAAGTCATGAAATCTTAATCCATTGAATAGACATGAATCCATCAGAATCTAAATTACCCTTCACAATGATAAAAAGACAATTTCCAATCATATTATCATTTGTCATGACAATCAATAAAAGTCAAGAGCAAACCATGAGTAATTCGGTTTGGACCTATTTAGACATATCTTCACTCATGGTCAATTATATGTTACTTTATCAAGGGTGAAATCTATGAATGGTATCAAGATTCTTGTATTTGATTCCGATAAGAAACCAACCAACATGACAACAAATGTGGTTTATAGAGAAATATTTCAAAACATTGTGTAATTGACATCAATAATCAAATGTTCCTATAGTGACATCATTTTCTTCCCATGAATGTTTAATGTTCAATGATAAATAAAAATGAATTTAGATATATGCTCTTAAATAAATTACTATGAAACTATACTAATTCTATCTTTTAATAAAATTAGATACATTTATCCTGTTGCACGGGAAATTATATCTAGTTGATGTCTATTTCATCCTACAATATGGTCTATTGTCTTTCAACATCATCAATTAACTTAAATATATTTTTTATTATTTTCAAATTGTAAACGTAATCATATATGCTTGTAAATAAAAGTCAGTTGTATTGTAATATTTAAAATATAATAAAGTTTCTTCTGTTATCCCGTTCTATATCTCTTTTTCCTCGTAATATTAAAAGGAAGTTTGATTAAAAGAATTATAAGTCGGATGTCGGGAAAAATATAATATAAAAGGGAGTTCTACGGATAAATTTATTGTAATTAAGTTTGCATTTTTACCCCCAACAAAAAAAAAGTTTAACTAAGGATAAGAATCCGCTCATGGTATCCTGTACAGGATCAAAGCAATTAAGTGAATATTCTATATTTGGAGATACTATTATATTTAAGATCAAATTTAATTTTTAATTAGCTCTTATAATAATGATAAGAAATACTATTTTACAATCTCTTCTATTATACAAGTTTGAGATGGTGTTATAAAAGTGCATTTATATAAATTTAGATAAAACCAATTTCACATATTTATTTTATAAATTATAAATTATATTAGAAAAATATACTGTTTCACTGATTATTAAACATGTACGTTGTCCCAAATCTATATATATATATATATGTAATAGTAAGCTAGAAGACTCCAATTGAACTGCGGGCACTGTTCCAAAACAACATCATATATATGCCCCTTCCACGTCATGTTATTTGTTACTTCTAACTGTTTTACTATATGTAAAGAAAGGTGGTTAATTTATTAAATTTGTTTGAAAATAAATAAAAAATTAATTAACTTTAACTAGCAATGCATACGTCATTAATAATCATAAAACACATCGACGTTTCAAAAATGAGGATCAAGAAATGAATAATTCTACCCAGCGGGATAGATGCTTGACACAAGTCAGTGACTTATTTTGACATTGACTTTTAGTTCTGCTGAATGACTCTTAGCTGATTGACCAATGATTTTAAAAAAAGTTAAATAAACTATTTAAGTTTAATATATATTTCGAAGTATTTATATGTATTATTAGATTATATCAACTTACAAATAAGATAAATTGGTTTGGGAAAAAATGATGAAAATATGAGCTATGTAGGGAGTGTTTGTTTCTATTTTTAAAAACTTTTTTTTGTTTTTAGAAATAAGAAAAGAAAAAAAAAATTTTGGGGTGTTATTTTTAATAAGTTGTTTTAAGAAAAAAACAGAAACTTTTTTTTTCAAAAACTAAAAAACAGAAACAAGTTTTAGTTTTTTTTTTTTTTTGGAAAATTGGGAGGTCTTGTACTCTCCATTTGATGGCATCTTTTCGGTTTAAGAACATTGAAATTTCAACATCTAAGCTGTGTATATTTATTTTCAAATATTAACTTTTTAAAAACCTAATCGGAGTATATTTATTTTCAAATATAAACTTTTTAAAAACATTCATCCAAACATTTTTTTTTCTTTTTAAAAATTGTTTTTAGAATCAATTTTATAAAATGGTTTTGAAAACAAGAAAACAGGAAACAAAAACAAATAGGTCCTTAGTTTTCTTAATTTAAAAAAAAAACATTCACTAGCCCGTTTTGTGCAGCCTCATTGTAGGCCTGCAATGATAATTAATATTGCACTACATTGCAATGCAATACATGTTAATGGAACTAAACGGGGCCCTCTTATATCACAGACACGACACGGATGGATAAGGCATCTTAATGGAAGGTTTGAATATTGTTAAAGCGCAAGCGTGATTTTGAATGGCGCCTGCATAATCTTGCTCAATCCAAGACAACTCAATACACGTAAGATATTTTCTAGGATCTCTCTCTTTGTTTACAGTAATAAATTTTGGTCATAATTTGATGGTTAACAATTTTTCTGTTTGGGGTCCCAAAGGGATTGTTTCTTCCTCGTCCTTGACTCTTCTTCAGAAGGAGCATAGAACTGGGTTCATTGATTTCATAATTTGAATTCAGATCCAAGAATATGAATACAATACTTGTTACAAGGAACTACACTAAAGGAACACGTCCCTCGCTGTACATTATTATTATTCTAAGAACTACAAAGCATTGTATAAGAAAGCAATCAAAAGCAACAATCCAGGTCTCATTCACTTAGATATTGAAGTTTACATCAAGCCTCTTCAATTCAATGCTGCCGTGTGTGTTAGACTAATTAACCAGCAACTTGAATCAAATTAACATAAGCAAGGGGAAGAACAGCAAAAAACTGAGAGAGCAAGAACAAAAATATTGCGGGACTCGGCGTAGCAACAATGCCAGAAAAAACAGCAGCACACAGTTGCACAACTGCAATTAAGACGCACAACAAAGCACATACACACACGTTAGAAACCATGATCTGAAGACAAATTGGGCCCGTTTTGTACAATGGAATTGATTTTGATGGAAATGGAAATGGAAATGGATATGAATATAGAAATGGAGATGGATATGGATATGAAGTTTCAAAGTACATTTAGTATGTCATGGAAATAGAATCTAATTTTTATATAAAAATATCAAAATACTATTTTAAATTAAAAAATTATTTAAAACCTTCATAGAACTTTAACAAAAAAAAAAAAGAGGCATCAATGTGATGGAATTATAAATCTAAGCTATTCTGATGGAAATGATTTCCATCAATTTTGGTGGAAATAATTTCCATATGGAAATGATTTCCATAACCAATTCCTTATACCAAACATGCATTCTTATGGAATTCAATTCCATTTTCATTTCCATGCCTCCAATTCCTATGTACCAAATGTGCGGCACTACAAGCTACTTAATACTCCCTCCCAATAGCAACTTACGATCCTTGATTGCAAAGCTATTTAACTAAAAGAAAATTCATATTAAATCTAATTGAAATACACAAATTCTAATTTAGACTTACACTTTTATCAAATTTTTAATGAGATTTATAGACCTTTCTAAGGGATTTTTAATGTTGTTAAAAAGACTATAATACCCCTAATTAAAACCAACCTCCTAATTAACCCTTATAATTAGGACTGGCGGGGGAGTATCACTTTGTATTCTATATATCAGTTTTTAGTTATAACTAGCTCCTAAATTACAAAGACACATGCACATATGATAATAATAATTATAGTTCATATACACAGGAAGAGGGAAAAATGTGAGATATTATATATGATTATGAATAATCAGAAACTTACCATGCCTCCCAAAAGTAATCGCCCCTACTTGTTGTGTTCTTTTGTGGATCACACTGTTGTGGGTCCCTGGAAACATCATCGTTGGAATGATACAACATTTGCGGGGGAGCACTCACAAGAAGCGACGGGCGATATGCCGTCACTGGCGAAGGATAATGCAATGCTAATTCATTACATATATATAATCTCATTAATTAATTAATATTGTTAACCACATTAACAACACAGTACTACAATGATATAGCAGAGTCGTAGCTTCTTGTGAGAGAGAGAGCATACCGGGAGGATGTTGTTGATTATAAAGAGGATTCATGGCTGCAGAATAATAATGAAGTTGGCGATGATCTTATGAACTACATGAAGACACCAATAGACACAAAATTGAGATTATATATCATAGAGGATGCA
>QFDD01001297.1:0-35058 GCA_006871305.1 Vachellia collinsii
GAGAGGGCAACCGAAAAAATATAAGGAGGTGAGAGAATGGAGGTGGACAAGAGCCTTATGGTTTATTCTTCTCAAATTGCCCCAACAGTCCAATGAAAGAGACTGGAGATTGGGAGGCAACAATCCCTCTTCAGGGAAGGACTCCATATCATGACATGCAGCAATGTAAAGTTCTTTCAGAGACAACAACTCATGCAAACCCCAATCTCTACAAGACGCAATGACTTTGGGACACCTCATGATTGAAAGACTGTGTAGGTTGGAAAGCATACCTCCTCGGGGAAGACATTCCATTGCCAAACAATCCCATAATCTTAATTGATGAAGAGGTGGAAGCATGTCCCAGTTTGGAAATTTGGTACCTCCGTATCCTCCAACATGGAGCCCTTTTACATTGTGATTTGGCTGAAATGCTTCCAATACCTGCTCTTGGTGTTGTGCCTCTTCACGACTGTAATTACGCATCTTATACAAAAACCATAATGTATCCAACTGCTTTTCTTTCAAATTGGCATCTCTCGCATCTGTAGTATCATTTATGCGCTCTGTATGTTCTATGGATAGTGAACCTGTTAAGTGCTTCAAGGCACCTAATTCTTTTATATGTAATCCTCCTTTTCTTGCCACAACAAATTTATTCATTGTTCGAAGCTGATTTAACTTTCCCATATGCTTTGGCATCTTCTTTATGCCACAGAGTTCCAAGTCGAGATGACGCAAATTGATAAGTTTGCAGAAATTTGATGGCAACTTAGTCAAGTAATAGCAACCATATAATTTTAACGTTTGTAAATTGAACAACAAGCATATAGAATTTGGCAATTCCTCAATTGAAGTAAGAGAAAGATCCAAATAATGCAAGTGCTTTAAATTGCCAATACCATCTATGACGATTCGAATATCCTCACATCCCCTCAAAGTTAATTCTCGTATGTACTTGAGATGAGAAAGTCTAGACATTATGTCACCGTACAAGTGATGGGATAATAACTTCCAAATACCATTCCTCACAAGGAGGAAACTACGTAATTGATGGAATTTGAAAACTTTTTCAAAAGTTTCAAGATGTTCATCTCTATCGCTTGTATATGAAAAGTAGCGAGTCTTGGATGACATACCTTCATCTGCTGGCTGACCAGCCTCTAGTCCGACAAAAAACTCTCCTGCCACTGATTTAGCTAAATCGTTCAAAAGATCATGCATGATGAAGTAATCACCACCCTCTCTTGATGGCTCAAAAAAAGATCTAGACAGCAAGTCGTTGAAAATTTCATTACCCTCTTCTTCAAGGCTCATGCTTTTCTGAGTAGGATATATCAAACCATCCGCCATCCACAGCTGGATCAGGACATTCTTGTCTATATCATAATCTTTAGCAAAGATGGAGCAATATGCAAAACAACGTTTCATATTTGACGGTAGATAATGGTAGCTCAATCTTAAAGATGGGATAATATTGCTATCATTTTCTGATAATTCCCAAATCTCACTTTTCAAGATCTTCTCCCAACCATGAACAGAGGGTTTTGTGTACAACAAACTTCCGAGTGTTTTTATTGCTAACGGCAATCCTTTGCATTTGTTAACGATTGCTCTACCGATTTTCACAAGATCTTGGTCTGCAACATCACATCGGTTGTTAAATGCATGTTTTGCAAATAAATTCCAACAATCCCCGTCTTCTAATGGCTTCAAAGAGTGTGTGACGGCACAACACATGACTTCTGCTACCGTTCTATTGCGGGTTGTGATCAGAATCTTACTTTGTGGTGCTACATGTTTCAAAGGAGCTTGGAAGGTCTCCCAAATTTTACGATTCTCATTCCAAACATCATCAAGAACGAGAAAGAGTTTCTTACCCGTCAATGTCTCTTTCAGTTTAGACTGACACAAGTGAAAATCATGTGGCTGACACAAGTGAAAATCATGTGATTGATCATTTTGGCAATTGAGCAAGTGAAGAATTTCTTTAGTAACTTCATCAACATCAAATTCTTCAGAAACACACACCCATGCTCTATGTTGAAATTGATCCTTTATCCTTACATCCTCGTAGATAAGTCGTGCAAGGGTTGTCTTGCCCATCCCACCCATGCCATGGATGGCAATCACATCCGTAAGCAATTGATTACCCTTCAAGTTTTGTAATAGCAAATTGTTTACAATGATCTCTTTATCAGCATCTCTACCGTAGATATTGGATTCGTCTATCAAAAGTGTTGTAGGCACTCTTTCACATACATTCCTGTTTACTCCCAAATGAATACCAGCAGATGGACCTTCCCTTAATCCCAATATCTTATTTTGCTTTACGAGATTGTCTAGGCTGCTAAGCAATTTTTGGATCCGTGACTCTATCTCTTTGTCAAATTTGTTACCGTTAACAAGAGCAGTAAAGCAACCTCGTACCTTGCCCATAACAGCAGTTCGCGATTCAGCTTCCAGCTTCTGTCGTGTCGCCTCAATAGCAATGTCGTCCATCAAGTCTTGAGCCTTAAAGACTTGATCTTTGAGCTCATCAAGCCACTGCTTCACACGACAGTCTCTATATTGCCTTTCCTCTGCATCTTCAACAATTTTGTCCACAGAAAGAAGGACGACTTGCAAGTTTCTCAATAAATCCTCATCGAGCTTTCTGTGACGAAAGTGGTTGAGGAAGTCACGAGAAACCAATTTCTCACATGCCACCTGAAGGAATGAGGAGAGAAACGCTCCACCCACTAGTTCTGCCATGGATGAAAGCCCAAAGAAAAGTATAGAGTAGCAAAGGAAGGAAGAAAACTGAGCTAAGATCGAACAAGAAACTTGAGACCAATGGGTGAGGCGGCATATAAATAGACGGAAGTATTTCTTCAAGGTTGTTCGGATGCTTCTTGGAAATTGCTCTGAAAATGCAAACTTCGAGCTAGTTAGTTCCATGAATATGCTTGTCCAGAGAGAGACCTTTCAAAAGTCAGCTTTGTCACCTCCCATCACAAGTGGGTGGGGCATGCATATTGTTACAAGAAATTATTATAAAACCGTTCAAGTTCATAGACCACTGCACAGTACAAGATAAGGCTCGAATTTTGAGTGATGCAGATGAATTTGCTAGCCGGGAGAGACTGGTATATTAATGATTAAATTTTCCATTTAATACATTTATATACGTGGTTAATAAATATGAACTTATTTTAAGCATATTTTTATATTTTAAGTGAATATTAATTATGGAACACAGATAGCTATTAGTTAAAAGTTTATTATATTTATTTAAATGCTTGATAGATTAGCTAGGCATTGATATGTTAGGCCTACCCAGTGGATTCTATCAGATTGGAAAAATCGTGAGGTGTAGAGTTCACATGACCAACTATTCCTTTTAATTAAATTTTAATTGCTTCTTCTTGACCTTTCGTTTTCTGGTGGATGGTGTCTTCTTCTTCCGGAAAATTCAAAAACAATGTTCTCACGGTTGTTGCTAGTATCAGCAAGAAAGATGGGAACAAGAGAGTTAAAAGAGGGAATAGTCTTCCGGCTCGCAAGTCAGCCACTTGTTCGGACCGGCCATGTGTATGGGTCCCCGGTTTCCGGCTACCCTGGATTTTTCTATCTGCTCTGATTTAGTTCATTTTAAAATAAAAAAAAAATTAATGAAATTAATTAATAAATATAGTTATCATTTTTAAATTTCATAATTCGATTAAAATAATTTTATAAGAAAAAGACTAGTACTATTTTACCTTTTTTATCCAGGACTATATAAAAATATTACCTTTATTCTTTAATATAAAAATTAATTGACTTTTTTAAAAAAAATTAAAGAAGCTAATTAAATAATTAACAAACATTTTAATTATTTTTCTTCAAACTAATTTTTATGACTTATAAATTGATATATAATTTAATAATATATATCTAAATATTTTATAATATATATTCTAATTAAATAATTTATTGAGCTTTTTAATCTTATCTATCACTTGGGAAATCAGATTTAAATAATATGGTCATTGAAATATCTGCTGTGCAATATTGTCCAATTCTTGGCCACCAAAGAAGTTCACTGTTAATTATGAAACATTATTTATAAAGAGCCTATTACTGCTGGATTATGATATTCGGCAAGCCCAATCTTTGCTACCCAACATTTTAATCCTACCTATAGATCATCCTGTGCCTATTACTGCCCTCTCTCTGTTTTTTTTTCCCAACTAATACTTGAAGCCCTTAAAAGTAAACTAGTTTCTGAATTTGATCCTTATAATTAATTTTCCCAATTCTTTATGACAAAAATATGGTAAGTTGACATGTTCTTGTGTTATTCATATCATTTTTTTTATACAAAACTGAGAGAGTTTGTTATTTTTTGCTTTGCCGGTGGGCAAGGTATATAGATAGATAGAGGATTTTGTCAGCTCCTATCGCTAGTGGGCTAGGAATATAGGTTCAGGAAATTGCTATGAAACCTTTCAAGTTCATACACTACAATAAAAGATAAGGCTTGAGTTTTGAGTGATGCGTGTGAGTTGTGAGTTGTGAGTTGTGAGTTGTGAGTTGTGAGTTGTGCTTAATGCTTTGCCTGCTAATAATCTACCAACTCTATTATTCTTGTTTTTATTGCTTTGCGTATCTCTAAAAACTCTCATTTTCCGTTTGTACTTTCAGAAATGATAATACTCGCAAAATTCAACAGGATATGTTTGGGAATAACTTTTTTAAGTGATTTTACGCAATCTAAGGTAAGTATGTGAGAGAAGTTTTATCTCGATTTACGTAAAAATGCTTTTTAAGTGATTGCCAAACAAACCCCTGAAAAAAAACTCCCACAGAAAGTATTATGGTGAGCATTTTCTCATTTAATAATTTAATTACAGGAAAAACTATTCGCTATCAGTTGTCTCTTGCATTTAAGTACATTTTATTCCTTTTGCACGTGTTGATCTTCTTGTTTTAATCTATTTGAAGATAATTAAACGTAAGACTTGGATGTAAAAATCATATTCAATCCTGCAATCAAAATTGAGTCCCTCCCAATGACGATGTAAAAAATACGCCTGCACCTTTACTATACGTTGTCAGTGCTTAGAATGTATGAGCAATGTCAAACTCTTTTTATTAAGAAAAAAATAAAAGAAAAAATTTGAACTCGTTCATGATGTAAACAAGTTCAAAAAAAGATTTTTCTGATCCCACTGAATTCGTTCTTAACTTATACGAGTTTAATATAAAGTCAAATTCGTTGAAGTCAATAACGACTTTGACTGTAACATATTGGATAATTATTTTTGAAGTGTAGGGTTTGGATGTTTAAAATTACTGTTTATAGTATTTGGGTAAAAAAAACAATATAATTTATCCTAATTTGAATTTGGCCCTTAAAGTTTAAAAGTGGTGGTTTTGGACTTTGGTCCCTCAACTTCACTATGTTTAAAATTGTTAATACCTATAATTTGAAAATGATCTAAACCGATGTTAACACTATTAATTTTGTTTATATGTAATGACTTAATGACTGAATAAGATAACATGGAAACAATTATTGCATGACATGTCCCTGTAAGCTTGCTTCTTTCTTTTTTTTTATTTTTTATTTTGTATTTTTAACATTTATTGGTTTTAGTTCCCAAAATTTTTAGTATATGATTTTGGTCTATATAGTTTAAAAAATATTTAAATGTTTAATGACATTAATTAACACAGTTAACTTTGAAGATTAAGAAAACAATTCGTTTAATGTAGAAGGATCAAAATAAAATTTCATTCAAAGTAGAGGGATCAAAATAAAAATTGGTTAAAGGTATAAGGACTTTTTTCAACTATAAGGAATAATAGTTTTAAACAATTTGATAGATCAAAACCATCATTTTTAAATTTTAGGGGTAAAATCCAAATTAAAATAAATTATAGGGACCAAACATATGTTTAACCCTAAAATCAACTAATATTTCCTGCCACACTTTTTAATATTTTATTCTCTCTTCTTGTCCATATTCTCTCATTATATTTTTACCATACCATCTTTTTCATTTTTTTTTCTCTTTCATTATCCTCCCCTATAAATAATGACATATTTTAAAAAATATATACTCCATACATATTTATTAATTTTACTAAATTTTTTAAACAACACAATTCAGTTATTTAAATATTGTAAAAAAAATATTATTTGAAGACATGAAAGTGGTATCATTTTTATAAACAGCTTCCCAATTAGTTTAATCCAACGTTTGGATCATATTGTGCTTAGAAAATTTTGGATATTTTCTTTCCAACAACAAATTACAACAAATTCAGATTATAATTATTCCGAACTATTCCAAACGAACTTTTTTTTTTTTTTTATCAAATATTCCAAACGAACTTGAACCATGGTGTTGGGAAATACTAACTATCATGTCAACCTAGAAATTCTTAATTAATTATGGGAACACTTTTTTTTTTGGAGGGAGGATGTATTTATTTGCCTCCCAGATTATGAGATTAATACTACAAAATATGGAATCAAAAGGTATGTAGGCAATTTGCAACCTCTCTGGACCCGTTCAACTGATCTTTTTGTTTGATTTTGTGAAATTAAATTCGTAGTTGTTGGAATATATAAAATAGCTTGAAAAGTAGAATAAAGTGAAGAGCAGGTAAAAGATAAAAACAAAATGAGATCACAATTCATAGAGGTTTTAGATTCAAGATAATGAGCTATATTATCATGATACAAACCAAAATGCTGTGAATTACAAACTATTAAATGCTGCAACCAATTACTGATGACAACAGGGAAACACAAATCATGGCAGTAAACCCAAAAAAAAAAAAAAAACAAAACAAAGCAAGAACTCTCAGTGGAAGAAAGACAGGGAAAAACCAAGTCCCAAAAAGTAGATGAAATGAGATAAAAATACTTAAAATCAACTGAGAGATTAATTTTATGCCCGCACAAAAACTACATATATATGAGCAATTCTTGGCAATTGCTATGGAAAGCTTCAAAGGAGGAGCTTCTTCTTTTGATTTGAAGTCGAAGGTCGACATTCCATTTTCTTTCTGATCGCAAAGAGAGAGGAACCATAAGATGAGTTGACTGTAAAATATGGTGAGAGGATAAGATGATTAACTTTTCATGTTGTGTCCACTTCGACATTAGGGATATGAGCGATCTTAGGCCAATCTGGTCCTTTCTCCTTTTCACACCTCTCCTTAAGCAAGTCACAACCGTAATCAATTGTTAAGTCTGAAAGGGATGGAGGTAAACCATCTTCTGGCATGCCTTCAAAACTCAAGAGATCGCAACCGAAAAAATATAAGGAGGTGAGAGAATGGAGGTGGACAAGACCCCTATAGTTTATTCTTCTCAAGTTGCCCCAACAGTCGAATGAAAGAGACTGGAGATTGGGAGGCAACAATCCCTCTTCAGGGAAGGACTCCATATCATGACATCCACCGATGTAAAGTTCTTTCAGAGACAACAACTCAGGCAAGCCCCAATCCCTACAAGATGCCATAAGTTTGGGACAACTCCTGATTGAAAGATATTGTAGGTTGGAAAGCATACCTTCTCGGGGAAGCCATTCCATTGCCAAACAATGCCATAATTTCAAGTGATGAAGAGGTGGAAGCATGTCCCAGTTTGGAAATTTGGTATTTGCGTATCCTCTAACATGGAGCTCTTTTACATTGTGATTTGGCTCAAGTGCTTCCAGTACCTGCTTTTGGTGTTGTGCCTCTTCACTACTGTAATTACTCATCTTATAAAAATACTCTAATGTATCCAACTGCTTCTCTTTCAAATTGGCCTCTCTTGCATCTGTAGCATCATTTATGCGCTCCATATGTTCTATGGTTAGTGAACCTGTTAAGTGCTTTAAGGCACCTAATTCTTTTATATTTAATCCTCCTTTCCTTGCCACAACAAATTTATTCATTGTTCGAAGCTGATTTAACTTTCCCATATGCTTTGGCATCTTCTTTATGCCACAGAGTTTCAAGTCAAGATGATGCAAATTGATGAGTTTGCAGAAATTTGATGGCAACTTAGTCAAGTAATAGCAACCATATAATTTCAACGTTTGTAAATTGAACAACGAGCACAATGAATTTGGCAATCCCTCAATTGAAGTAAGAGAAAGATCCAAATAATGCAAGTGCTTTAAATTGCCAATATCATCTATGACGATTTGGATCTCCTCACATTCCCTCAAGCTTAATGCTCGTATGTACTTGAGATGAGAAAGTCTAGACATTATGTCACCATACAAGTGATGAGGCAATAATGGCAAAATACCATTCCTCAAAAGTAGGAAACTACGTAATTGATGGAATTTGAAAACTTTTTCAAAAGTTTCAAGATGTTCATCTTTGTCACTTGTATATGAAAAGTAGCGAGTCTTGGATGGCATACCTTCGTTCGCTGCCTGACCAGCCTCTAGTCTGACAAAAAACTCTCCTGCCACAGATTTAGCTAAATCGTTCAAAAGATCATGCATGATGAAGTAATCACCACCCTCTCTTGATGGCTCAAAAAAAGATCTAGACAGCAAGTCATTGAAAATTTCATTACCCTCTTCTTCAAGGCTCATGCTTTTATGAGTAGGAGATACCAAACCATCCGCCATCCACAACTGGATCAGGACATTTTTGTCTATATCATAATCTTTGGCAAAGATGGAGCAATATGCAAAACAACGTTTCATATTTGACGGTAGATAATGGTAGCTCAATCTTAAAGATGAGATAATATTGCTATCATTTTCTGATAATTGCCAAATATCATTTTTCAAGATCTTCTCCCAATATTGAGTAGAGAGTCTTCTGTGCAACAAACTTCCCAACGTTTTTATTGCTAACGGCAATCCTCCACACTTGTTAACAATTTCTCTACCAATTTTCACAAGACCTTTATCTACAGTATCACATTGGTTGTTAAATGCGTGTTTTGCAAATAAATTCCAACTATCCCCATCTTCTAATGGCTTCAAAGAATGTGTGACAGCACAACACATGAATTCTGCTACCGTTTTATTACGGGTTGTGATCAGAATCTTACTTTGTGGTGCTACATGTTTCAAAGGAGCTTGGAAGGCCTCCCAAATTTCACAATTCTCATTCCAAACATCATCAAGAACGAGAAAGAGCTTCTTACCCATCAATATCTCTTTCAGTCTAAACTGACACGAGTGAAAATCAGGTAATTGATTAGTGGGGTAATTGAGTGAGTGAAGAATTGATCTTGATCAACATTAAATTCTTCAGAAACACACACCCATGCTCTATGTTGAAATTGATCCTTTATCCTCACATCGTCGTAAACAAGTCTTGCGAGGGTTGTCTTGCCCACTCCACCCATACCATGGATGGCAATCACATCGATAAGCAATTGATTGCCTTCCATGTTCCGTGATAGCAAATTGTCTAAAATGATCTCTTTATCATCATCTCTACCGTACATATTGGATTCATCTATCAAAAGTGTTGTAGGCACTCTTTCGCATACATTCCTCTTTACTCCCAAATGAATACCAGCAGATGGACCTTCCTTTAATCCCAATATCTTATTTTGCTTCACGAGATTGTCTAGGGTGCTAAGCAATTTTTGGATCCGTGACTCTATCTCTTTGTCAAATTTGTTACCGTTAACAAGAGAAGTAAAGCAACCTCGTACCTTGCCCATAACAGCAGTTCGTGATTCAGCTTCCAACTTCTGTCGTGTTGCCTCAATAGCAATGTCGTCCAGCAAGTCTTGAGCCTTAAAGACTTCATCTTTGAGCTCATTAAGCCACTGCTTCACACGATGGTCTCTATATTGCCTTTCCTCTGCATCTTCAACAATTTTGTCCACAGAAAGAAGGACGACTTGCAGTTTTCTCAATAAGTCCTCGTCGAGCTTTCTGTGATGAAAGTGGTTGAGGAAGTCGCGAGAAACCAATTTCTCACATGCCACCTGAAGGAATGAGGAGAGAAACGCTCCACCCACTAGTTCTGCCATGGATGAAAGCCCAAAGAAAAGTATAGAGTAGTAAAGGAAGGTAGAAAACTGAGCAAAGATCGAACAAGAAACTTGAGAGTTGTTAATGCTTCACCAATGGGTGAGGCGGCATATAAATGGACGGAAGTCTTTCTTCAAGGTTGTTCGGATGCTTCTTGGAAATTGCTCTGAAAATGCAAACTTCGAGCTAGTTAGTTCCATGAATATGCTTGTCCAGAGAGACCTTTCAAAAGCCAGCTTTGTCACCTCCCATCACGAGTGGGTGGGGCATGCATATTGTTCCAAGAAATTATTATAAAACCGTTCAAGTTCATAGGCCATTGCACAGTACAAGATAAGGCTCGAATTTTGAGTGACTCATCCACATGAATTTGCTAGCGGGGAGAGACTTGTAGATTAATGATTAAATTTTCCATTTAATACATTTATATACGTGGTTATTAAATATGAACTTATTTTAAGCATATTTTTATATTTTAAGTGAATATTAATTATGGAACACAGATAGCTATTAGTTAAAAGTTTATCATATTTATTTAAATGCTTGACAGATTAGCTCGGCTTTGATATGTTAGGCCTACCTAGTGGATTCTATCAGATTGGAAAACGTGAGGTGTTGAGTTCACATGACCAACTATTCCTTTTAATTAAAATTTAATTGCTTATTCTTGACTTTTCGTTTTCTGGTGGATGATGTCTTCTTCCGGAAAATTCAAAAACAATGTTCTCACAGTTGTTGATAGTATCAGAAAGAAAGATGGGAACAAGCGAGTTAAAAGAGGGAATAGCCATCGGGCTCGCAAGTCAGCCACTTGTTCCGACAGGCCATGTGTGTGGGTCCTCGGTTTCCGGCTAATCTGGATTTTCGTACCTGCTCTGCTTAAACTTAGTTCATTTAAAATAATAATAATAATAATAAAGTTAATTAATAAATATATTTATCATTTTTAAATTTCATAATTTGATTAAAATAATTTTATAAGAAAAAAACTAGTACTACTTTTCCTTTTCTTATCTAGGGTTATCTAAATATATTACCTTTCTTAATATAAAAATCAATTGATTTTTTTAAAAAAAAATTAAGGAAGCTAATTAAATAATTAACAAATATTTTAATTATTTTTCTTCAAAATAATTTTCATAACTTATAAACTGATATATATAATATATGTTTTAATTAATTAATTTATTGAGCTTTGTAGTCCCACTAAAAAATTCAATTCATCGTGGAAACCGGGTTGTATTATCTATCACTATCGAAATCGTATTTAAATATTATGGCCATTGGAATATCAGCTGTACAATATTGTCCAGTTCTTGGCCATCACAGAAGTCCACTGTTAATTATGAAACAATATTTTAATCCTACCTATAGATCATACTGTGCTTAGAAAATTTTGTAAAAAATATTTTGAAGTAAATTCAGAGACCATTCATTTGTAATGACTATAAGTTGAAGCACATGAAAATTTGCAAGAGTGCGCTCAAGCGTTAATACTTGAAGCCCTTAAAAGTAAACTAGTTTCTGAATTTGATCCTTATAAATAATTTCCCCATTTCTTTATGAACCCTGGCTTTTTTTATTAAAAAAAGGGGTAAGGTACAAATTTATTTTAAAAATTTTGAAGCACCATGTATTCCTAATTCCTTTTGGTAATATCATAATGAAAGTTTGCAAAACGTAACAATATCTCTTCAATCATTATGTATAATAAGTTTGATTATCAGTTGATCAAATATATTAAGTTGATAAGTACAATTATCATTCATATAGTTTTTTTATATATAAAATTGAGAGAGTTTGTTTATGCTTTGCCGGTGGGCGAAGCATATAGATAGACAGAAGATTTTGTCAGCTCCTATAGCTAGTGGGTGAGGAATATGTTTCCAGGAAATTGCCATGAAACCTTTCAAGTTCATAGAGTTCAATGAAAGATAAGGCTGAATTTTGAGTGATGCGCATGGATTATTTATTTGCTTGTGGGAGAGACTTTTCAAAATTCAAGATTTGCCAGCCAATAATCTAGAGCTAGTAATATGGGCAACTCGACAACTCGTGGCGGGTTGGGTTGGTCAAATGTTAGCCCATTTGAATGCAGATTTTTTTGACCCACACTCGTGGCGGACTAACCTTTCAACCCACTTTTTTTTTAAATTTTAAAAAAATATGTGGACAACCTTTGAACATAATGTAAACCTAATTAATATTGAATATTTGTTGATCATTTGATTTGTTTATATTTAGTTTAAATTCAATCATGTAAAGTGTATTATATATCTTTAAGTTATATTATATAAAATTTGAATTAGATATTTCATGTTCAAGTTGTGGTGTATTTTTATAAATTAAATTTATGAAAAAGAATATTTCATTTCAGGTATTGAAAAATAATAAAAAAGATATTTTAAGTCCAAATTGAAAAATATTATAAGTAAGAAAAATATTAAAAAAATTAAAAAAAAAAGGTGGAAATTTTTTTTTAAAAAAGGTGGCTGGTTGGCGGGTCAGCCTACGGACCTGCCATGGTGGACTAGTTGGAGAAATATCAACCCATATAAGAACGGGTATTTGAGCCCGCTGCGGGCGGATTGGCTAGCTTTACCAACTGTACAATAATCTACCAACTACTACAATTCTTGTTTTTATTGTTTTGCCCATCTCTAAGAACTCTTATTTCTCGTTTGGTGCTTTCAGACTATCCTCATCAATTTTAACCCTAATCAATTACACGCTATCCTCATCTTTTTCTATACATTCTCGTTCATCTATGTTTTCATTATTAATTCTCTATTACTTACCCCTTTTATAATGGTATATTTGAGGGGGGGGGTTTGAATAAGAAGAGCTTGTTAACTTTTTGTAGAGAGATTAAAAAAGTTAATTAAATAACTAACAAATATATTAATCATTTTCCTCCAGATTGATTTACATTACCTATAAATTGATATTTAATTTAATAATTGTATGCCCAAAAAAGTGGATTGGGCTCAATTAGTTCTCGTCCCAACTAGCATGGACAACCCAACCCGTGATCCAGTGACAGTCCTAGCTGCCGAAGTCTTTAGAAGACCCTACGTCCACGACCAATGCCAGCAACCACACATTCCAACCACATGAGTGTCCGTCTACCTGCCCACGACCGTCCCTGGCTCCCTGCAGAGGTCGGACCAAGCAGTTGCGATTCGAGAATCCAGCGCCCACGATGCCTAGATTTCTCGGGAGAACGTTGAAACAATCCAACGGCTAGATTCTCGGATCAATCCTTACTGCAATTAGTAAATCGATCCTAGATTCTCTGTAATCCTTACTACAATTAAAATCACATTATCTCCATTTTGCGTCAGAAACAGACCCAACGACTCCCTTCGTACTATTGATGTCCCAAATCTTTTCCTTTACCACGTAGCCCCTAGATTTCGCACAAAAAATAATAGATATAAATATTTCAGAATATATATTATAATTAAGTATTTTATTGAACTTTTCAATCCCATGAAAAATTCAATTGGCCCTTGGGGGAGGATGGAGTGTGGACATTGGAATATCACTTGTGCAATGTTGAGTTCTCGGCCGTCAGAAAAGTCCACTGCTAATTATGAAACATTATTAATGAAGAGCTTATTACCTTTGGACTATAGATGTGTTGGTATTGACGTTGAAAAAATACGTTTGTATAAATCAAAATAAAATTTCTCTTATATATTACTTTGTAGACCGAAAATCACATTAAAAAAATAATTTTTATCATTAAACCAAATGGCTATTGTGATACTTGGCAAGTCTAATGTCAGCTTCCCAATATTTTAATCATACCCATAGCTCATATTGTGCTTAGAAAATTTTGTAAAAAATTATCTTTGAAGTAAATTCAGAAATCATTCACTTGCAATGACTAATGGTCCGTTTGATTCAATAACCTTAAAGAGTATTAAATGTAATCATAATGTATTCTATTAATTAAATTGTTTAGTTAGGAAAGTAATGTAATTGAATGTAATTATGATTGCAATGGATTACATATCAAATTAAGTAATCTCTATTACATAATTTTAGCTATGTAATTCAAATTACAACTTTATATGAATTAATATATGGATATTTGTAACTTTTATAAATCAATATTTAGACACCTATATCTTTCATTTTTAGTCAATAGAATTAAAAAGTTTATTTCACATTTTCTTATTTTTTATAGATAAAATATAAATTTCATTTCATGATTTATTGTTAATATACTAAACAAATACAATGTAATTATCATCATATTATATTAAATTCCAACCCATTACATTTCATTGAATTGCAATGAACTCCATAAACTAAACGGACTATAAGTTTAAGCCCATGAAAATTTATGAGAGTCCATTCAAGCATTTAATACTTAAAGCCATTAAAAGAAATTAGGTTCTGAATCCTTATAAATAATTTTCCCAATTCTTTATGACCTCAGGGTTTTCTTCTTAAAAAGGGATAAGCTACAAATTTATCCCAAAAATCTTCATTGATAAGCACTGTGTATCCAAAATTCTTTTTGGTAATGTCATTTTCAAAGTTTGCAAGAGATAGCAATATCGCTCCAATCATTATGCATGTTTAGTTTGACCATTAGTTGATCAAATGTGCAAATCTAATAGATCCATATGTCATACATGTCATTTTTTTATAAAAACATATATATCCTCTTATCAGAGGCAATTCTATTAGACATACTCTTAAACACTAAATGTGGATACCTTTTCTATAGGGGATTTAAACCCTGATTTTTCAAGTTGTGAAGAAATAGACTCTTCTTCTAAACTCAATCTATTGGTTTCATCCACGTCAATGGATATAATATTCAACACCTTTTATGCAAAAAGAAAACTTGGAACAAATTAACAATGAACCAGCACGAAAACATATTACAATTTTATGTCAAAGGTTCAGCTCAATTCCTGCTATGTATGAGCAAGAAATTCAACTGAATACCACAAAAGCAGATTTGCAAAGGAATTGAGAGCTCAGACATATTTATATAAAACAAACTGTGGGAATGAAATCATTCAGGCCTTAGGTTGAAGGTGGAAGGTGAAAGGTGAAAGCCTTCAAGGGGAGAAGGATCTCTTTCAAACGGAGCTTGGCTTTTTCATCGATCAAGTCTCCAGTATCAGGATTGAACTTCGGAGGAGGCTGAAATGCGTTGAGGAAGAACTCAGGCTTGTTGATGAAGTGAAGATCAAGGAAGACACCGATGTGACGAAGATGGAATTGGCCCCTCTTTCCACCACCTAAGAGCCCTCCTACACATGTAACCAAATAATATAATCATAATTTAACTTGCTCGATATGACTAAATATACTGAGGGGGGGGGGATGAAACACAACAAAAGGTCTATATTTAAAGAAAATTAAACAAGAAAAGAAAATTACAATTACGCATCTTTCATCAGTTTTTTGGGAATGGATGTGATCATTTGGTTCATTAACAAATTAATTAGCACGTCCATAGGATATTAGGATATGGCTCTTAAATAAAACAAAATCTTCAAGTTAACGATTAAATTGTGCGAAGAAAGAATGAGTAATTTTAGGAAAAACTAATGTACAAAATTATATATATATTTAATATACTTTTATCCAATTAAATTAAAAAATAATATTACCAAATACCTTAAAAATGATCTATTTACAATTTTGTAACCGCCAAAAATGGGTACAGAGAATCGAAGTGAAATGCTGAGAAAAGGAATTTCTGGAGAAGAAACAGGATGGAGGAATTATCTTCAGGGGAAGCGAAAAGAAGACAATCGGCTTCTAGAATCTTCTGGCGAAACGCTTCCACTTCCGCCGGAAACCTCCCTTCTTTCTCCACATCCGTATTCAACATTTGCATAGAAATTTTCTTTTCATTCCCTTCTATTCATTTTCATCCTAATCAATTCTTTGATCCAAACAAGTTCTAAATTCTTCACTTTAAATGATGACCATCAATTCTTTGATCAAAAGGGGGAATCTTCAAAAATCTGAGTGAGGTGCCCGACAATAATAGCAAGTACAGGTAATATTAGGATTATTATATGAGGCAGTGCCCTTGGCTTCAAGTAATTAATTAGGAAAAGGAAGATGGCAATTCGTGCTTATAATTAACGTGTTGCGAGGGTGTGTCAGTGCAACGTTTAAGGTGTTTGGATTCAGAAATAAAAAATCCTATTATCATATCACACGCATGCTTCTCCTCATCTCCAGCATCATGCTTCCAATATTTAATAATCCATTCTAGCAACTGTAAATCTTTTTTTTTTAAATATCTCCGATAATTTTCATAAGATCCAACATTTTTCTTTTAAAAAGAAAATGAATTGGTCCGATCTATTTTTATTTTCTTTGAATGTAGACTGAATTCCTTAGCTTGAGATAGTATTACATCAAAACGTGCAGAGAGCACCAAAATCTAATCTATCATCCTACAGGCTACAGCCACACCCTCCTCTACTCTATCCGATCTATTTTATAAACTAAAGTTGGGTTCTCTAAACGTTAAATGCATTTCTTCCAATTTTGGAACATAGATAACAAAAGGAGCTAACCGATTCAAACCAAAATTGCCAAGAAGGATAATAATTGTGACGGAGAAGTATACTCCGATGAAGCGAACAGGATGCTATCGGCTCCGAGAATTTTTCCGACGGAAAGCTTTGACTTTGGTGGGGAAGCTCCCCTGTTTTTTAGGATCGGTGTTGAGCATCGGCAGAGAAGCGATGTCAACTTCTTCAGTTTCAATGCCTTCAATGGCTTCCTTGCTTAACTTGATCGCTAAAATCAACTGGAGATATCGATCAATCGAATCGGTAAATTAGAACGATGAGCAAACATGAAAAGACCAAAACAAACTATTTGAAGCATTATTGGAAAAAAAATTAATTTTAGAGATCATTATATTTGGACACCGTAAACAATAATAATTGTGTTATTTTGTTGTTAAAAAAAATAGAGAATCAAACTTTTGTTTCAAGCTTTATGCTAATTACTAATTTAGTCGAATTTTTATCACTAAGGTCCTTAAAATCTCATGCACAATTTTATATTTTTATTTAATTTCATCAGGCCACATGTGCCATGTGTGCTTAGGATTTAATATTTTCAAATCATAAGGATTAATCATATATCATTATGAAACTTAAAAGATTTGATTGATTGAAATTGAATTTTAGGGACTAAATCCATAAGGAAGACAAGCTTGATAAACCAAAATGTTTATTATCTTGTAAAAATACTTTGATTATTTCATGAAGGTGAAGTATTTTATAGTTAAAACTCTCTAAAATATTTGATTCAATTTAATATAATTACACAGCATGTGATTCATATTTAAGGATTTTACTATATTTAATTTTTAATATAAAAGTCAACTGACTTTTGTTGGAGAGCTTAAGAAAACTAAATACATCACTCAAAAATATTTATATTTATCATTTTTTTTTTCAAACTAATTTATTTGACTTATAAAATAATATATAATCTAATTATATACACAAATAAATATTGTTAAATAGTATATTTACATTTCTTAATCTTCCCAATAAAAATCAACTTACTTTTATATTAGCAATATTTTAAACTCATGAAATTGATTGGAGAGTGTAGACTAGTTGACAACAACACCTCCAACATATGATTATCTTTTCTTTAATTGCTAAAATAAGTGTGAGAGTGAAACAATCCATTTACTTTACAGTAGCTCAATTATTAAATTCCTAATTATCCTATGCAAATATTTCATATTACAGAAGTATAGATTGTGGAACATAGATAACAAAAGGAGCTAACCGATTCAAATCAAAATTGCCAAGAAGGACAATAGCTGTGAGGGAGAAGTATACTCCGATGAAGCGAACAGGATGCTATCGGCTCCGAGAATTTTTCCGGCGGAAAGCTTCGACTTCGGTGGGGAAGGTCCCCTGTTTTTCAAGATCGGTGTTGAGCATTGGCAGGGAAGCGATGTCAACTTCTTCGATGGCTTCCTTGCTTAACTTGATCGCTAAAATCAACCGGAGATTGATCAATCGAATTGCCAAATCAAACAATGAGCAAACAACATACTGTGAAACCATAAAATTATACCACAAATATTTAATACTTCCTTTTTTTCACGTGAGAATCAGTGGAATTTTTTTTTATATTAATGAAGTAAATTAGAGATCTATCATTTTTTTAAACTAATTTGTCTGACTTATAAACTGATATATAATCTGACAATACATTTAAATATTTCAGAATGAATGTTATAATCAAATGATTTATTTAACTTTTTATCATCTCAAAAAATCAACTGGCTTTTATATTAAGGAACATATATAGTATTATAATATGTTATGAAGTGAGAAATTTATATGATATGAGATACATAAAAAGAGGATAATTGGAGTATTTTCATTTGACATAATATAGAAGAGTAAATAAGTATTTCTCCGAGATTTTAACTATATTATATGAAAATTAACATAAAAGTAAATTATTTATCATTATTCATTCAAGTGATATTTTGGAATTAATTATAAATTAACAAGTTAAGAAAAATTGTACATATCTTCATAACAAGTTTGCCATCTTCAATGAAGTCATTGAAACCTTAAATTTTCATTATAGCCTTTTATTTTGTTTATCTTTCTCTCTCCAATCTGACATTAATATATGCCCTTAATTTGCTGCCATATTAAACGGGACCTTAAATTTTGAATTAGGACCAACAAAAAAAAATACAAAATCAAATTGTATGGAAGCAATCTGCAATCTCTCTAGTCTTTAGACCAGTTCGGCAGGTCAAATTTTTGTTTTGGCCATGGGATTATGTGAACTTAAATTCTTAATTGTTGGTAATATATAAAATGCCTCCGATTATGAGTCAGCAATCTAAAATAGTTGTCTAAGAAATGGGCATGAAATGTACCCTTCTCAAATCCATTTTCAATTACCAGACGTTAGATAGGAATGGCAGAAGTCCAGATGAGATGACCATTTATAGAGGTTCAAGTTCAAATATTAAATAATGTCAAATCAAGAAACTTCACTAATATGATTTTTATTGTATAATTTTTTATTCCATGACCCTTAAGTGAGGGAGGGACACCTAATAAGAGATTTAAAGGTCATTTTTTACTTCAAAAAATAAACAAAGGAAGAACTCTTGGTGGAATAAAAATGGGGGAAAACAAGTCCCAAAAAGTAGATGGAAGAAAATAAAAGCACTTAAAATCAACAGAAAGATTAATTTAATACCTGCACAAATACTATATATATGATCAATTCTTGGTAATTGGGATGGAAAGGTTCAATGGAGGAGCTTCTTCCTTTGATTTGAGGTTGAATGCAAAAATTCCCTTTCTTCCTGATCACTGCATTTTGCAAAGAGAGGAAGCATATGATGAGTTGACTGTAACATATGGCGTGATAAAAAGATGGCTGACTTTTTATGCATATGTGGGAGCAAAGTATAGAGGAAGTACCTTTTAACATGAGGGATGTGAGCGATCTTAGGCCAATCTGGTCCTTTCTCCTTTTCACACCTCCCCATAAGTAAGTGACAACGACGGCCAATTGTTAAGTGAGAAAGGGATGAAGGTAAACCATCTTCTGGCATGCCTTCAAAACTCATGCAAGGGCATTTTTGAAAAGATAAGGAGGTGAGAGAATGGAGGTGGACAAGACCCCTATGGTTTATTCTTCTCAAATTGTGACAACTTTTGAATGAAAGAGACTGGAGATTGGGAGGCAACAATCCCTCTTCAGGGAAAGACTCCATATCATCACTGATGCCAAGTTCTTTCAGAGACAACAACTCATGCAAACCCCAATCCCTACAAGATGCAATGACTTCGGGACAATTCATTGTTTGGAGTTGATTTAACTTTCCCATATGCTTTGGCATCTTCTGTATGCCACACCATTCCAAGTCAAGGTGACGCAAACTGATGAGTTTGCAAAAATTTGATGGCAACTTAGTCAAGTAATTGCAACCATTTAATTTCAACGTTTGTAAATTCATCATCAAGCAAATTGAATTTGGCAATTTCTTTATTGAAGACCATGAAAGATCCAAATAATGCAAGTGCTTTAAATTGCCAATACCATCTGCAAAGTTTTCGATCACACATCCCCTCAAATATAATTCTCGTATGTACTTGAGATGAGAAAGTCTAGACATTATGTTACCATATATAAAACTTTCCCTCAATAACAGAAAACTACGTAATTGGTGGCATTTGAAAACTTTCTTAAAATTTTCAAGATGTTTATCTCTTTTGCTTGTATATGAAAAGTAGCGAGTCTTAGATGACATACTTATATCTTGTGCCTTACCATCTTCTAGTCGAGCAAAAAACTCTCCTGCCACTGATTTAGCTAAATCGTTCAAAAGATCATGCATGATGAAGTAATCACCACCCTTTCTTGATGGCTCAAAAAAAGATCTGGACCATAAGTCATTGAAAATTTCATTACCCGCTTCTTCAAGGCTCATGCTTTTCTGAGTAGGATATATCAAACCATCGGCCATCCACAACTGGATGAGGACATTCTTGTCTATATCATAATCTTTAGCAAAGATGGAGCAATATGCAAAACAATGTTTCATATTTGACGGTAGATAATGGTAGCTCAATCTTAAAGATGAGATAATATTGCTATCATTTTCTGATAATTGCCAAATATCACTTTTCAAGATCTTCTCCCAATCATGAATAGAGAGTTTTCTGTACAATAAACTTCCGAGTGTTTTTATTGCTAAGGGCAATCCTCCGCATTTGTTAATGATTGCTCTACCGATTTTCACAAGATCTTGATTTGCAACATCACATTGGTTGTTAAATGCGTGTCTCGCAAATAAATTCCAACAATCGCCATCTTTTAATGGCTTCAAAGAATGTGTGAAGGCACAACACGTGACTTCTGCTACTGTTCTGTTACGGGTTGTGATGAGAATCTTACTTTGTGGTGCTACATGTTTCAAAGGAGCTTGGAAGACCTCCCAAATTTCACAATTCTCATTCCACACATCATCAAGAACGAGAAAGAGCTTCTTCCCTGTCAATATCTCTTTCAATCTAAACTGACACGAGTGAAAATCACGTAACTGATTAGTGGGGCAATTGAGTGAGTGAAGAATTTCTCTAGTAACTTGATGAACATCAAATTCTTCAGAAACACACACCCATGCTCTATGTTGAAATTGATCCTTTATCCTCACATCCTCATAGATAAGTCGTGCGAGGGCTGTCTTACCCATCCCACCCATGCCATGGATGGCAATCACATCCATAAGCAATTGATTACCTTCCATGTTCCGTGATAGCAAATTGTCTAGAATGATCTCTTTATCATCATCTCTACCATACATATTGGATTCATCTATCAAAAGTGTTGTAGGCACTCTTTCGCACACATTCCTGTTCCCTCCCAATTGAATACCAGCAGATGGACCTTCCCTTAATCCCAATATCTCATTTTGCTTTACATGATTGTCTAGGTTGCTAAGCAATTTTTGGATCCGTGACTCTATCTCTTTGTCAAATTTGTTATTATTAACAAGAGCAGTAAAGCAGCCTCGTACCTTGCCCATAACAGTAGTTTGAGATTCGGCTTCCAGCTTCTGTCGCGTTGCCTCAATAGCAATGTCGTCCATCAAGTCTTGAGCCTTAAAGACTTCATCTTTGAGCTCATCAAGCCACTTCTTCACACGAGGGTCTCTATATTGCCTTTCCTCTGCATCTTCAACAATTTTGTCAACAGAAAGAAGGACGACTTGCAATTTTCTCAATAAGTCCTCATCGAGCTTTCTGTGACGAAAGTGGTTGAGGAAGTCAGGAGAAGCCAATTTCTCACATGCCACCTGAAGGAATGAGGAGAAAATCGCTCCAGCCGCTAGTTCTGCCATAGATGAAGCCCAAAGAAAAGTATAGAGTAGCAAAGGAAGGAAGAAAACTCAGCAAAGATGGAACAAGAAACTTGAGAGTTATTAATGCTTCAAGAGTGGGTGAGGCAAATAAATAGACAGAAGTCTTTCTTCAAAGCTGTTCGGATGATTCTTGGAAATTGCTTGAAAATGCATACTTCGAGCTAGTTAGTTCCAGGAATATGGTTGTCAAGAGAGACCTTCAAAAGTCAACTTTGTCACCTCCCATAACGAATGGGTGGGGCATACATATTGTTCCAAGAAATTACTATAACACCGTTCAAGTTCATAGGCCATAGCACAGTACGAGAAAAGGCTTGAATTTTGAGTGATGCATATGAATTTGCTTGTCGGAGGAGACATTTCGAAATTCATGAATCACCTTTTCTTTTTCTGCGGCTAGCTATCTACATGTACTGGTAGTTCACAAAATTGGATCAGAAGTTCAAGGTAATAATTCAAGGGTGGTTAATAAGTTAAATTGAAGTTAATTAGGATTCAACGTGTTATATTAAAATAATATGATTTAATTCTCAATAATAAAATTTAATAGAGTATATTTTATTTTATTAGCCATGTACATATTTTATAAAATTTAATTGATTAAATCTTGTATATTAATGATTAAATTTTCCACTTAATCACTTATATACGTGGTTATTAAATATGAATTTATTTTAAGCATATTTTTATATTTTAAGTGAATATTAATTATGGAACGCAATAAGTACACAGATATCTATTAGTTAAATTTTATTATATTTACTTAAATGCTTAATAGGATAGATAGGCTTCTTCTTGACTTTTTGTTTTCCGGACTAGCCTTCTTCCGAATAATTCAAAAGCATCGGGCTCGCAAGTCAGCCCCTTATCCCGACCCGCCATGTGTGTGGGTCGTCAGTTTCCGGCTGACCCAGGTTGTTCTACCACGCTCTGGTTAAACTTAGTTCACTTTTTTTAAAAGAAATTAATAAAGATAATTAATTAATATATTTATTATTTTTTAAACCTCATAATTCAATCAAAATAATCTTACAAAAAAGAGACTAGCACTACTTTTCCTAAATATATTACCTTTATTTCTTAATATAAAGATCAATAGACTTTTTCCAAAAAAAATATTAAAGAAGCTAATTAAATAATTAACGTATACTTTAATTACTTTTCTTTAAATTAATTTTCATGACTTATAAACTGATATATAATATAATAATACATATAAATATTTTATAATATATGTTTTAATTAAGTAATTTATTAAGCTTTGTAATCCTACTAAAAAATTCAATTCATCGTGGTGACCGGGTAGTATTATCTACCACTATCCAAATCAGATTTAAATATTATCGCCATTGGAATATCAGCTGTGCAATATTGTCTAGTTCTTGGCCATCAAAGAAGTCCACTGTTAATTAGGAAACAATATTTTAATCCTACCTATAGATCATACTGTGCTTAGAAAACTTTGTAAAAAAATATTTATGAAGTAAATTCAGAAACCATTCATTTCTAATGACTAAGTTGAAGCACATGAAAATTTGCAAAAGTGCGCTCAAACGTTAATACTTGGAGCCATTCAAAGTAAACTAGTTTCTGAATTTGATCATTATAAATAATTTCCGCACTTCTTTATGACTAAATATACTAAGTTGACATGTTCATGTGTCATCCATATCATTTATAGGTATATATATATATATATAACTGAGAGACTTTGTTTATGCTTTGCCAGTGGGCAAGGCATGAAGATAGATAGAAGATTTTGTCAGCTCCTATCGCTAGTGGGTGACGAATATAGTTCCAGGAAATTACTATGAAACCTTTCAAGTTCATACACTACAATAAGGCTCGAGTTTTGAGTGATGCGTATGGATTATTTATTTGTTTGTGGGAGAGACTTTTCAAAGTTCTAGTTTTGCCGGCTAATAATCTACCAACTATCGCTTTCTAATAACTCTCATTTCTCGTTTGTACTTTCAGAAATGATAAGACTTGCAAATAGATCTAGTCCTTCCTATAAGATTATATTTGGTTTTATCTCAACATTAAATGAATTTTTACCTACTTTAACCCTCCCTTAACCAGTTGATATACTTTAGGGTATACGACTTTGTTTTGAAATAATTTAGGGCATCAAAACTATTTTTTTTTTTGTTTAATTTCCTTCATGAAAATTGCTCTAAATAATTTTTTCATTCTAATCGTAATCAAAATTACTCCTTTTTATTTATACTTTTTTTTAGAATAAAAAAAAAGAGCTAAGCAAAAAAGGAGTAAGAAACAAAGAAAAAATAATAAAAAAAAGAGTAGTTTTGATTACAATTAGAAGGATAAAATTATTTAAAGCAACTTTTATGGGTAAGTTAAGCAAAAAGAAGTAGTTTTCATTACCCAAATGATCATAAAACAAAACTATAGACCCTAAAAATAGTAAAATATGCCAACCGGTTAATGGTGTCGTTAAATTTACACCCTTATTAATTGATTATTATTAAATTTACACATTTGAAAAGTTAATTGTGCTGGGCGATCCAGGCCAATAATTTTGTTGCTAAATTTGCATATTTACTCTGTTTTGTAAAATAATGTCTTTTGCAATGTTGAGTTGTGTGAACTTTCTTTTCATGGCAACCATCAATGTGTTCATAATGATATGTTCGTAGACACTGACCAAATGTTTTTATTGTAATGTCTTTTTATCTTTGATCCATGTCGTTTTATATCCCCCTATTTAAAGTAATCATATTTAAAACAATATCAAACAATCTTTAATCTTGTATATTAGTGTTGAAAAAGTACGTTTACATAAATCAAAATAAAACTTCTCTTGTATATTAATTTGCAAAAAGAAATCATATTGAAAAAATAGCTTTTACCATTAAACCAAATGGCCATTGTAATACTTGGCAAGTCCAATGTTAGCTCCCCAATATTTTAATCATACACGTAGATATATTGTGCTTAGAAAAATTTAAAAAAAAATATTATTTTTGAAGTAAATTTAGAAATCATTCACTTGTAATGACTAATGGTCTATTTGGTTCAATAACATTAAAGAGTATTAAATATAATTTTGATGTATTCTATTGATTAAATTGTTTGATTAGGATAGTAATGTAATTGAATCTAATTCTAATTGTAATGGATTACATCAAATTAAGTAATTCTCATTACATAACTTTAGCTATGTAATCTATATTACAACTTATATCAATTAACATGTAGGTATTTGTACCTTTCATAAATCAATATTTAGACATCTACATTTTTTTATTTTTAGTCTTAATAGAAGTATAAAATTTATTTCACATTTTTCTTATTTTTTATAGATAAAATATGAATTTCATTTCATAATTCATTATTAACATATTAAATAAATGCTATGTAATTATCATTATATTATTGGTATGTTTGGAAACAGTTTTTGAAAAATGATTTCACATGATCCGAGGTGAGTATGTGAGAGAGTTTTATCTCGATTTGTTTAAAAGTGTTTTTCAGAAGTTGTTTCCATACATTACATTCCATTGTATTGCAATAAACTGCATGAACTAAACTGGCTCTAAGTTTAAGCCCATGAAAATTTACAAGAGTCCATTTAAGCATTTAATACTTAAAGCCTTTAAAATAAATTAGGTTCTAAATTTGATACTTATAAATAATTTCCCCAATTCTTTATGACCTCAGGTTTTTTTTCCTTAAAAAAGGGATAAGCTGCAAATTTATCCAAGACATTTCATTGATAAGCATTGTGTATTAGAAATTCTTTTTAGTAATGTCATCTCCAAAGTTTGCAAAAGATAGCAATATCGCTCCAATCATTATGCATGTTAAGCTTGATAATTAGTTGACCAAATGTGTTAAGCTTATAGATCCATGTGTCATACATGTCATTTTTTTTATAAAAACATATATATATATAGATATATCTTCTTATTAGAGACATTTTTATTGGAGACACTAAATGTGAGTACATTTTTCATGAAGGATTCAAACCCTAATTTTTGAAGTTGTGAATAAATAGACTCTTCTTCTTCTAAACTCAATCATATTGATTTCGTCCACATCAATGATGTAATATTCAAAACCTTTTATGCAAAAAGAAAACCCAAAACAAATTACCAATGAACCAGCACGAAAACATGTTACAATTTTATGTCAAAGTTTCAGCTCAATTCCTGCAATGTATGAGCAAGAAATTCAACTGAATACCACAAAAGCATATTTGCAAAGGAATTGAAAGCTCAGACATATTTATATAAAACAAACTGTGGTAATGAAATCATTCAGGCCTTAGGTTGAAGTTGGAGGGTGAAAGCCTTCAAGGAGAGAAGGATCTCTTTCAAACGGAGCTTGACATCTTCATCGATCAAGTCTCCACCATCAGGATTGAACCTGGGAGGGGGCTGAAATGTGTTGAGGAAGAACTCAGGCTTGTTGATGAAGTGAATATCAAGGAAGACTCCAATGTGATGAAGATGGAATTGGCTCCTTCCACCACCTAAGAGCCCCCCCGCACTTATAATGACTGCTGCTTTGCCTCCCTACATATTTGGTGGTCTTGATGCCCAGTCAAGCGCATTTTTCATTAGTGCTCTTACAACAACCAAATACCCAAAGTTCACCATTAATAACAAATTGAAGTCAACAACAACAACAATTTCTTCGTTTTCCATGTTCATAAAATTTGATAGAGTTTTACATTGACTCTCGAGACATAAACACAACCCTTCTCCTTTATCCAGGTTTGAGATTATAAAGCAAATTAAAGTTGATTTAGTAATTTTTTGTTTTGCTAAACATATATATCCTACTACCAGAAATAATTCATGTTTGAGACATCGTCGAATACTAGAAATCTGCGCTTCACTATGGAGATTTGAACATTTTTTCATGATGTGAGGGATTAATCAATTTTACTAAATCATCCTTCCAAAAGTTGAATGAGTGGTTGTGTCAGGAAGGATTAAAAAAAGAAAAAGAAAAGGCAAATAGTTGGTTTAGTGGGCTTGGTTGGCCTCATTGCTATTTTGCCCTTTTCCCATTTGGGTTCCAGCCATATACCCATTGGTGGGGCATGATGTAAGCATTAGTTAAGGGTTTAATATGTGCAACCAAATAATATAATCATAATTTATCTTGCTCGATATGACTAAATATATTGAGGGGGGAAAGTGAAACATAACAAAAGGTCTATATTTAAAGAAAATTACAATTACGCGTCTTTCACAAGTTTTCTGGGAATGGATGTGATCATTTGGTTCACTAACAAATAATTAGCACATCCATAAGATATTAGGATACGGCTTTCACACCTAAATAAAACAAAATCTTCAAGTTAACGATTAAATTGTGCGAAGAAAGAAAACGTAATTTTAGAAAAAAAAAACTAATGTACATAATTATATATATTTAACAGACTTTTATCAATTAAATTAAAAAATAATTTTAAAACAATAATAATATTACTAAATACCTTAAATATATATTAAAATTTATATATGATCTATCTACAATTTTATAACCGCCAGAAAATGGGTACAGAGAATCGAAGTCAAATGCTGAGAAAAGGAATTTCTGGAGAAGAAACAGGATGGAGGAGGATGATCATCAGAGACTAGGGCTGTGCAACGGGCGGGATGGGCTGGCCCGATGGTCAACCCGTGGCCCGCCCGTTTATTGTTATGCGGGTTCGGGCTATCCCGAACCCGATAAGGAGCCCGTTTTAGCCCGAGATAAACGGGCTGCCCAAAAACCCGCCGGGTTCGGGCGGGTTAACCAGCAACCCGTTTTTTTTTTTGTTTTTTTGTTTTTTTTGTGCACCTGTTGCAGACTTAGAGAGTAGGAGACTTGTGCTGCAGCAACGAGTTTTCCACTGTAATCTGAGAGCTTTTCAAATTTGAGAGGCTTCCAAGTTCCAATAATAATGGAACATACAAATTACAATAAGATACTCATACAAATATGGTACAAACACAACAAAGCAATCATCAACAGAACTGGGCGAGCAACTGGGTTCTGGGGGGGAAAACACCAAACGTTACCTCTAGCCACGAAGACGAACGACTAGGCACTGGCGACCTGAGGCAGAGCTGGGCAAGCAGAGCACGACTGCTAAGCTGACTAGCTGAGGCCGGTAGCGAAGAACAAAAGACTGGGCGTGGCCGAAATGCAGAGGGGATGAGCAGCGAAGACTGGGTGTGCGGTGTGCCTGTGATGTGTGGACGGTGGCAGCAACGAGGGGACGACTGGACAAGCAGCGGAGCAGGACAGGGATGGAGGGTGGAGATGCTGACTGCCGAGCTTGACAGATCGAGAGGCGAGACGGAGACTTGGAGTTGGAGAAGGGTGGAGATGAGAGATTGAGAGAAATATGGGGAGGGGGGCTCGGGAGAATGAAGAAGGGAAGGGAGAGAGATTGAAAAAAAAAAAATTTCAGGGAGGAGTGGCGCCGCGTCAGTGACCTATGCTGTGAGGAAGAAGAATAGAAGATGGTGAAACCAAAAAGGAGGTAGGTTTTTTATTTTGAGGTTTAAATGTTATATAAATATAAAAAGGGATAAAAGCTACATTTGGAGCTACAAGGAATCGAACCAGAGAGCTAGTGTCACTTGTCAGTTTCAAAATCTTGGGCGGGTTCGGGTGGGTTCACCGGGTTCCGGGTCACTTGCTCAGCCCTACCAGAGACAGAGAAATTATATTCAGGGGAAGCGAAAAGAAAACAATCGGCTTCAAGAATCTTCTGGCGAAACGCTTCCACTTCCGCCGGAAACCTCCCTTCTTTCTTCAGATCCGTATTCAACATTGGCAGAGCAGTGATGTCGACTTGCTCAATCTCCATACCTTCAACAGCTCCCTTGCTTAGCTCGATCGCTAACATTGTTCATCCAAACTCCACAAATAAGAACTGTACAACCAAAACAATAAAAAATGAAACGGAACAAGCAAGGAAACATATATACAGTTCGCGCACGTAAGAATGGATTCGATAACCGTTGATTCATTGGAGAGTGTAGCCTAGTTGACAACAACACTTCCAACATATGATTATCTTTTCTTTAATTGCTAAAATAAGCATGAGAGTGAATCAATCCATTTACTCTAAAGTAGCTCAATTATTAAATTCTTTATATTAAAATTATTTAATTCCTAATTATCCTATGCAAGTATTTCACATTACAGAAGTATAGATTGTGGAACATAGATTACAAAAGGAGCTAACCAATTCAAATCAAAATTGCCAAGAAGGATAATACCTGTGATGGAAAAGTTATACTTTGGCGAAGCGAACAGGATGCTCTCGGCTTCGAGAATTTTCTGGCGGAAGGCTTCCGACTTCAGTGGGGAAGCTCCCCTTTTCTTCAAGATCGGTGTTAAGCATTGGCAGAGAAGCGATGTCAACTTCTTTGATTTCAATGCCTTCAATCGCTTCCTTGGTTAACTTGATCGCTACAATCAGCTGGATATTGATCAATCGAATTGCCAAATCAGAATGACAAGCAAACTAGCAAAGATCAAAACGAACAAAAATATTGTGAAAGCATAAAATTATACCAGATCGAATGAGCCCTCTGTTGTACGATCCTTTTCGAAGTGATCCACAAATCGCCGCCACTTTAACTGTCGCTTTGGCCACTCCTGACAGAGCCATTTGTTTTTTCAGAATGTGATCGGACTTAGAAAATATGGTGGTTTCCATGATCCGAAGAGATTCTCTCCGTCGGTGGCCATTCTTACAGGAATTTGGGATCGTTGAAAATTCAAAATGATTAATTGACGGAATTTGTTGATGAAATGAAGATAAAGGAAGATTCCGATGTAATGAAGATGGAATTGGCTTCCACCACCTAACAATCCTACTGCGCTTACAATGGCTGCTGCTTTGCCTCCCCACATATTTGGTGGTCTTGATGCGCAATGAGTGCTTTCTTCATTGGTGCTATTAACAAATTAAAGTCAAGGACAACAACAACAATTTCTCCGTTTTCCATGTTCATAAAATTTGACAGAGTTTTCTTTATAAAAAAAAAGAATTTGATAGAGTTTTATATTGACTCTCTAAGCATAAATACAACCCTCCTCCTTTAACAAATTAAAGTTGATTAGCATGTTTGGCAAACCTCTCGTGATCACTTTTTTGGAACAAAACATGGTTTTGTAAAAAGCTCTCACCCAGCTTTTCTTCTCTCATGTGACCCAAATTAAAGTACCCCCTTCGCTGCACAACTCTCCGTCCTCTCAGCAGGCCTCGCCATCGGTTGCTCGCTTCTTTCATTTACAGACCACGCACGCCGGCGAGTTTCTCTCGGAAGACACATTACTTGCTTTTGGTTGTCCTATCAGTGGCTCCTTGGATTCCTCTTACCGGATTTGTGGTGAGTTTGAGGTGTGGGTTTTTCTTCCGCATTGTGGCTCCTCTTCTCTTGATTACATTTGTTCCGCATTGTTAGCTTCCTCTTCCTGATCTGCTGTCTTCCACACTGTGCTCTGCTTGTTTTTGGGTTTTTCTGACCAACCAAACCACAGGATCGTTGTTTGTTGGTAGAGATTTTAAGCGAAAAAAATTTATATCTGTTTATCAAAGATCTCTCATTTGTTGCTCTCGTCTAGATTAATCGACCTTGGTTTTTCGAGTACCTTTCCGGGATTCCTTTGTTGCTCTGGTTTTGTTTTTCCTCCGTAGCTTTTCTTTCGAGTCTCAGGGTAAGAGGGGTGAAGTACATGATTGGGAGTTCAACACGATATTGAGCGATTGCACATTAATTTACCTACCATTTAGTCCAAAGACTCCATTTTTGTGCAAAGTATCAACTGGAAAATTTTCCTCTGATTTGGACATACGTATGATTGTTCCCAGGTTTTTACAATTTGATTTGGTTTTGGGCGAAAATTGGTCTCATGGGTTTTTCAACTGGCTTTCTTGGACCCAACTCAAATTTTCTTATTTCTTATTCCTTTGCTGAGTTGTTGCTCACTGTAAGTTTTTAACTGCAAACCAATAAAATGGGGTTGCGAGTTTTCCGTCTGAGAAAGGGAAAAGAGAAGAAGAGATGAGGATGGAAGAGATGTGGGATTGACAGAAGACCTTTGTAAGTCAGCAAAGTTTCTTTCGTTCACAAGTTTCAGTTCTCCCTCCCCCTGTGTTTTGTTTTGAAGTAAAGAACTTGTGCTTTAGAATAACGAGGATGATAAAATTTTTTGTTATGGATATTCAGCAGTTATCACTCCTTATTTGGACCCCAAGCTTTAGAGATTTGGACAAGAAGGAGACACTTTTATCTAAGATTGTAAGACTTGAAAGCTTCATCATGTGTTTTTAAAAGGGATATTGCTGATATACTCCTGCTGTTTCTCTCCTTCGAAAATAGCCTATATGAAAATGATAAGCGACATTTATCTCTCCAGTATAACTTTCCTTTCATAAAGAGCAGGGTGTTGTCATGGCTAGCCCCTTCATTCTTTTCCTTAATCTTCACAAAAATCAAACAAAATAAATTTCTTCAAAATGAACATACTGCTTTTGAATGCATGTTGGATAAAGTGCATGATGCATTTTTCTACCAAATCTGATCCATAAGAAGATAGAGTAGGTTTTTATTCATATATTGCTACTGATATAGTTAATTATCTTAAAGTGAGTATCATGACATAGAATGTTCTTATGCATTGCTAAGCTAAGTTCATTGATCATTTAATTTGTATTTGTGCATTTTATTAGTGATATTGATTTAAGGATAATAATGTACTTGGTATGCATATTCTTTCTCGCCTATGATTTCCTTAATGACTCTTGCTCTAAAGTACCTTTGATATCTTCTCTTTTGTTTCCCACTTGTTTCTTAACCAAGCCTACTTTATGACCTAATGAAAGTCCAGCAGTATTTCTCTTCCGAGTATGGTTCTGTATAGTTCAACCTTGAGTGGATTAATAAGATGTACTCTATGTGTGACAGACTGAAAGCTGATAGGCTTCATGCGGAGGGAAAAGAACGAAGAAAGAATAAATAGTATAAAGCAACAAACCGTGCAAGATTTTAAGTAAAAACTACAAGTACCTCCCTGAATTAGTCTACTTGAAGTTTTAGTGCACTGTTAAAATATGTTGGCAAAAAAAAAACACTGTTAAAATATGACTCTTCATTCTTTTAAATACAAAAATGGAAAATATTACCATATCAATTAAAGCTAATGTAGAAATCATTTGATCGCCACGCGTGATACTTTGTAAGTTTGTATCAGCATCGTGTTTTAGAATTATCCGTACAAAAAGTATCTCAAGACAATTACGTGGCTTCTAGATGTTAGATTTAGTATATATGTTTTGTCAATTTTTTTGATAGTGTAGAGAGAATAAAGTGTCATGTTTGAATGTTTATGTATCAAAGTTGCGGTTAGACTATAGTTTAGAGCAGTTACATCCAGATGCCCCTTTCTTCTTTGCTTTTCTTAATATTTTTCATTGAAGTAGATATTTGTTAGGATGGCTTCAGTTCTTCTCTAAATCAGAATATTTGGTAATGGAAAACCAGCTAGAGAAAGTTCATTTGACCTTTGTAGCATAGCTTCTTGGAAACCATTTACAATAATTGTATTGACATACTTCTGTTGATATTGTTCTCAAATTTTTGTTCCGGATATTTTGCTGATTTCTTTTCTTTACTATCCAATTTCTGGGTAAAAATACGTGTTTTTACCTAGTTCTTTAATTTTTCTTAGCTCACATTTTTAATATTAAAAAGGTTAAGGTGTATAAAATATTTTTTAAGTGCATTCAGCACCACTAAACATGGAATTTTGTGATGCATCTAAGTATTTTTTTTTTTAGAAGTGTCCAATACCTCAAACGTATTTTTTATACCGGTCTTAGATGCACAAAAAAATTAACATTTTACCATGATGGATGTCCCAAAAAATATTTTGATATATGCATTTGATAAATAACATAAAAGTGCGATATGCATTTAAGAAAATATTTTAGGATGATTAAATGCATTTTAATTTAAAAAAATTGACAAAAAATGTTAATTAAAAGTCTCAATGGTGAGCCTAATATATTTTTGTATACGCAACTGTCTTGATTTTGATATAGTAAAAGATTTTCGGTTTAAGTTCTTCTAGCCAATAATTTCTTTTTAAATGCATAGCAGTATTTACTATTTTTACTTTTAAATTATGGTGAATAAATAAATATAATTTTTCTTATATCAATATTATTAGAATTTTTCGTGACAAGAGGAACGAAAGGCATAAGGCGTACTCAATTATGTTTTGTTATCAACAAAAAGCCTTATTTTAATTAAAAAAATTTAAATTTTCTACGTTTAATATTTTTTATTTATTTAAGTTAAGAAATTAAGGACTAATAAGTTAATATTAAAGGCATAAAAAAATTAGTTGATAAATTTTATTATCAAATTAAAATATAATTTAATAACATAAAATTAATAAAGGGATAAAGGCATAAAAAAAGCATGAGCTTTTACCTAAACATCATATGCTATTTCAGAGGCATAAAACAATCCGTAAATTTTTGAAAATGACAATAAAAATTCACCCCATTGAAATAAATAATCCATGACCATTACTTTTTTATGGTAGCACACAGTATTGCTATGAATAAAATGGCTAGGCCCATTTTTGCTATTTTTTTTTAAGTTTATGGGTAATTCTGCAAAAATAGCAGACTTTTACCACACTGCTCCAACTTCCCGGCGGAAAAAAAGGAGTAAGTTAAATCAAAGATTACGTTAGTCGTTCAACCAAAAAAAAAAAAAAGGATTAGGTTACTCGAATTTGCCATTGCAAAATAGTGCCGTTGTTCCCTTGTGGCGCGCTTCGTATTTCACTTCAAGAAAGCAACAGTTCCGTTGTGGCGGGTGAGAGCTTTTTATTTCCTAAATCAGAATTCTTGAAGCAATAGTTCCGTTGTGGCGGGAGAGCGAGCTTTTTCTCTCCTAAATCAGCGAAGCAATCTGAAGAATGTGATGGGGCTTCTTAGACTGATGCAGGGAGCCGGAAGCGATAGAGATGGGTGGGGCCAATGTTTGTTTCTGCAGTTCCACATGCGCTTCTTCCTCACTTGGCCTTTGAAAGACCAAAGGTTGGGGGTTTCGTCACGAAACCGATGCCCATCTTTCCACCAGCTTTTCTGGGTTTGATTTTGATTCCCTCGCCATCGAGGTTGGGCCCGGTCGTCGTCGATGTGAGTTTCTCCTTACCTTTGATTATTCCCTAGCAGTGCATGTTCATAAATATTGTGATTTTGTATAAATGTTATTTATAAAATAGAGAACTATTAGCATTTATGTGAGTTCTCTTGATAAATTACAGTGAAGTTTCTTAAATGAATATTATTTACAAACACTTGAGCATGGAGAATCGGGTTGAGCGACAGATTAAAAATTCCTACTTGTATTGAGCGGTCGACCGACTTGGTTGGTGGATAGCATTCACAGTGGAAGCAATGGGGTTGATTGTTAGTGTTACTAGCCCCTCAATTAATTACTATTTTTTTGAGCCAAGTTGTTCTATATATCACCCAGATCCATCATCTTTGATTAATCGCTGTGACCAAATTATTTTATGAATCACCCAAAAATGTACTCTACCTATGATTTGGAACGCATGTCCCAAATTTTTAAAATTAAAAAAAAATTCTATAGATGGTTTAACTTCTAGAAAAAAATGCATCATGCACTTTATCCAAGATGCACTTTAAGAAGTTAAGGGTTTATCCTTAGGCGTTCAAAGTGGTATGCTGAGAGCAGAAACCTCCATGGCACAGCATGTATACGTTTCTTATTTTATTTTTAGAAAATGTGTATTACCAGCGATACTTAATTAATCTTGTAGGGGATATTGCACTCACATTTGCCCTATTCTTACTGCCTCCCACTTTGTGACAAATAGAGAAGCAAATTTGAACTAATGATAAAATGGGCCGCACTGTGCTAGACATGTTTGACCACCTTTGCCTCATCTTCTTGCTACAGCTAGTACATTCATTCATGCTCATTTTTGAAAGCTCTTCTCGTGATGTTTATGTCAGTATCCACAAATTCTTCTGTATAATTGTTTCATGACTGCTAGCAGATTGTTCATTGGAGAAATCATTTAAAATTTCCGGAAGATGCACAGTTGACACTTGAGGCCAAGGATCTGATATGTAGA
>QFDD01001298.1:0-33902 GCA_006871305.1 Vachellia collinsii
ACATCACATCATTTCTACCATATAATGAACGATAATTTACAAATCTAAATTATTTTTGTTGCATAAAATTAATATTTTCAAAAATATAACTGTTTAAATAATTCTTTTGTTAAGGAGGGAGGTATTCTTATCAAAATAAAAGCCTAAAAATCAAAGTTAAGCTAATTAAAACAAGTCACAAATATCAGAATCATGATCCAATCATATATACTACTGTAAACTTAGACCTTTTCTATGTACTTCAATTTATCTTTACAAAATTGTCCTTCAATAAAAAAAGTGAAATTGTCTCTATTTACATCTCTGAAAATAGTTGAAAATAAATACCGGAAATGAATTTTGCCAAGTTTAAAATAGTTGAAGTTAATGACGTCTGGGGAGAGGTAAAAGGAGATAGAGAAAGAAAGGGGAGAGAGCCACAAAGCAACGAGGTTGCATTTTATACTCCCTCGTATTGTTTTTATAAACTTAATTTCACCATAGAAAAGTCAAGGGAGAAGATAATGGGTCAAAGAGGCAACAAAAAGGGTAATTTCATGTGTAGTTTTACTTTCTAGACTGAGTAAATCCTACCTAATTGAGGGTTAGGAATAATTTTGTTTCTACTCCAAATATAAAATTTAACTAAAAAGAAAATATTAAAGAAAAATTGGGGATATTCCTAGAGAAATTAATCATCGAATGAGACTTAAGAAAAAGTAAAGTTACGAGTTTCTTTATCTCTTAAGTTTTATTCTCCAATTAATTTTTTTAAATAGAGATTAATGGCCTGTTTGGTTCAATTACATGAATGAGGATTACATGTAATTTTGATGCATTATATTGATTACATTGTTTGTTTACTATAGTAACACAATTAAATAAAATCATGATTACAACGGATTATATTAAATCAAGTAATCCCCATTACATGACTTTGGCAATGTAATTTGTATTACATCTTGTATATTAAATCAAGAAGTAGCCTTGTGATACATCTCAAGAGTGCTATTCCATAAGAAAGAGCATTTAATTTAATTTAAATTATTATATTTTTTTATAAAAAAATTATTATATTAAAGTCAACAAAATTTAATTTACAATAAGCATAACTTAACCAATTTATCTTCTTTACATTAAATGATTTAATTAATGGTTTATGTGGAAAAATGGAGTAATTTGGAAACAATAATTTTTTTTACCTAAAGTGATTTATAAATAAAAACGGAAGGAGCACTACTTTTCTTATAAAAATATTTTATTAAAATATTTTAGTAAATGATTTTGGGAATTGATTTTATTAAATGTTTATAAAATCTAGTTGAATAAAAGTATTTTTGTAAATGTTAATTCATGCAAGTAATTATAATCCGCAGTATGCTAGAGGATAATTAAGTGACCATTCGGTGACATATATATGTAATTTTTTTTTCAAAACTTTTGGGTATAGTTGAAAAACTGCGACCTATATTATCGAAAAAACTCTAATTAAATATTAAAATCTAACATTAGTTCTATACTTTTTAAATAAATTAATAATTAGGTTAAAAGGCCTAATTAAAAATGTTTTGTTAAAAGAAAAAATGCCTAGAGATGGAATCATACTGTTCTATTTAGGGCCTAGAGAGAGGGACGCGCTTTTATGCTCATCAAGTCTCTTCAACCATTTATTGCCGAACCAAGAACCCTCTTTTAATTAGTTCATCGGAACACAAATAAATATTAACAAACATCTTTTAATTAATACAAAATTGAAAAAGAGGGAATAAAATATAAATAAATGTGAAAAATACAAATCTTTTTGACAGTCCCAGGATGGAACAAGACCCATCATGTCAGGTCCCAAAATAGTATAATTAGGGGGAAAAAAGAAAAAAGGTCCCAGAATAGTACAAGTCGTCCAATGGTTGACACCCTTCATGCATGATGACGCTAGCCCTTTGCAAGAAAGTCGGAGCACCATTGCGTTCTCGAGGTACATACGGTACCTTCTCTTCCAAATCTCAAGCTAGCGTCAACTTACTACTATCATTAACAGCCAAATATGCTGGTTTTAGCTCAACTTGGAGGGATCGTAAGCCCACAATGGCAATCCCTTAGATAAGGTGGGAATGCATTTTAGGACACTGAATACATTTTGGAAAGCAATATATTTAGAAAAGATTTTGAACAAAATGCATTAATTTCAAATTGTGACATGGAGTATAATCTAAATATAAAAATTTTAAGTTTCGACCTAGATATTTTAAGTCGTTACCTGAAATTTTCTAACTACTTTTATTTCATTTGTTCTAATTATATCACAATATAAATTAATATATATTTATTATTTAATGAAATTTATTTTCTTTTAAAATCATTTACACCAAAAGTTACTTTTACAACATTTATTTAAATAAGTTTTCATTTTTTAAAAATGTATTTTGGATAAAAAATGATTTTTCAAAATACATTTTGATCAAAGATCATTCTCCCAACAGTTATCCAAACGAGCCTAATCTATGATATCAACCCAACTATCATGAGCGAATTTATGTAAGCTACCTTGATGTTGAGCTCTACGAGTTCAACGACAATTTTGTTCTTGTGTGTGGTGAGAGGCTAGAATTGTAATTATCAATTGATATATATCATTTAATTTGTTTTAAATTAATTTATCTAATTTATAAATATACGTACAATCTATTGATACATATAAATATTTTAAAAATATGTAGTAATTAAATAATTTATTTTTCTATTTTAATATTTCAAAAAAAAAATTAATTGACATTAAAACCTGGAGTAATCCGTGCATTTTTGGGGTGGTCATCATCATCAGGGCTTTGCTTAGGAGAGAAATGTCTCCACTAACTTTCCTCTCCACAATTTTATGCGTGTGATTTTTGGGTGATTGACAAACTACAATAATCAATTAAAAAAGTATTTTTACATAAATCAAAATGAAATCCCTCTCACATACTTATCTCGAATTGAGTAAAATCCCTTAAAGAAATAGATATGTTTATAAAAGCTGACTTAAAGAAGTTAATTGATATATTTATTATTTTTATTCAAACTCATTTATCTAACTTATAAATTTATATATAATCTAATAACACATATAAATATTTTAAAATACACGTAACAATTAAGTAATTTATTTTTTTTAATCTTCTATAAAAATTAATTATCTTTTATATTAAGATTCGGGGATAAATACATACATTTTTGAGTGTGCCGTATCACTTTTGGACTTCAAATCATAAATATAATTATGTATTAAATCATAAATACAATTATTTTCGTTGTGTTCCAATTTTGTGCGGCACCAACTGCCTCTTGGACTTGGTCAATATATCCCAATCACCTCATGAATTTAATTTTATTACTTCCTTGGTGTTTAATGTAAGACACGAAATGCAACAGGACTGATGAATTATCTCCATAGACCTATTTTTTAATATAGAAAAACGATAAAACATTGCACTATGATTAGGGGAGAGTATTCGGTTTTCGGTAAAAATAGAAAAAATCGAAAAACTGAATTGAGCAAATTATCATTACCGAACCGAAACCAATTAACCGAAACCGAATTAACCAAAATATAATATTAAATAATTTATTATAATATTTAATAATTTACTAAATACTAATATTTAATAATTTACTAATATAATAATTTATAAATATGTTATAATAATTTATACAATGTAAAATCCATATATATAATACTAATAATATTTACTAATTTATTTTTTATTAAATATATAAATATGATAATATTTAATAATTTATTAAATAAAAATATTTTTTATATATAATTCGGGCTTTCGGTTTTGACCGATTTTTTTTAAATAACCGAATCGAACACCAAATTAACCAAAAATAAAAATCGAATAATTAACCGAAAACCGAATTAACCAAACCGAAAAAATGAAAATAAATTCGGTTCGGTTCGGTGTTCGGTTTCGATTCCATTATGCTCACCCCTGACTATGATGAGCGTATTAGTAATAGTTCGTTTGGTACATTGTAATTGATTTTGATGGAAATTAAAATAGATATGAATATAGAGATAGATATAAAAATAAAAATAGATATGAATTTTAAAAGTACATTTAACATGTCATTAAAATTAAACCTAATTTTTATGGGAAGATTGAATCTGAGACATGGAAATGTAAATCTTAGTCTTTTTTTTTAATATGGAAATCATTTCAGTGAATTTTGATGGAAATGATTTCTACATGAAAATCAATTCCATGCCCACATGAGTGTACCAAACAAGTATAGAGCATGGAATTCGATTCCATTTCCATTTACATAGACTCAATTCTATTGTACCAAACAATCCCCGAGATATCCACAAGTGGTACTTGTACAACTAAACCTAAAATACATAGCAACTAAAGTAGACTCAACCATATAGACCTATTAGCCCATTGACTTTTATGATGGAATGATAAAGACAATTTATCATGAATCAGCATTTTAATATAAATTTCAGTTGATTTTTATGGAAAGATTAAACGAAGAAACCGTCTACTTCAAATTATATACATATACATATACATACATATATATATATTAAAAAATGCATATATGACATTTCGAAAATATGTAACCATATCTCTCCGCCTCCTTGTTTCACATCAATTTTCCATGGCCAAAAGAAAAAAAAACAAAGTGCTTGTTTGTAAAATTATTTGTCAGAATATATTTTGAAAAATGACTTTTGTCCAGAAAGCATTTATATTTAGATAAACATTGGATTTAGAATGTATTTTAATATAAATAAACTTTTTGCTTAGAATGTATTTTGAAAGAAGAAATTATCAAACGCTAGAATCTGCAAGTTAACAGATTTTTAAACTCAAAATTCATTTTGGACATAAGAAAAGAGTTGTCAAACAAGCACAAATTAATCTTAGATGCATCATTGACACCATTTTGTTGTGAGTATTGATTGGTGAACCAAACGTCGGGCTTGTTTGCCAATCAATTCTCAAAATCATTTTTACGCAAGCCGAGACAAAACTCTCTCACATACATACCTCGGATTCTGTGAAACCAAGGTTTGAAACCTAGGTTTTGTTACTTCCCAAACAAGCCCGAAGTGGCCAAGTATGGCATAGCCTCCCATGTACAGAAACGAAGGTGGAGAATGCAAAAGAATATTTGTGTGAGTGTGTCTAGGGCACTTGGAGGAAGCTTCATGGAACCATCGTGTGTCCTTTTCTGCGTAAAACGCGTATTCCAACGTTAGGTGGCTCTGTTATATAACTTCCCAAATTATAAAAGACTACTACAAATATAAAATCCAGTTAATTGATTTCGAATTATTAATAAAATTAAATGAATTTTTACATCTAATTTTTAATATAAGAATTAATTAATATTTTTTTAGATTAATAAAGTTAATTAACTTATATATTTATTATTTTTGTCCAAACTAATTTACTTAATTGATATATGATATAATGATATACATAATTATTTTAAAATATATTTTATAATTAAATAATTTAATTAATTTTTTAATCTTTTAAAAAGTCAACGAACTTTTATTTTAAGAATCTAATTAAATAGCAGTTAATTGTACTATTTTATATATGTATATCAGTTGATAAGTCAAACAATTTAAGGAAAACAATATATATAAATATTTTATAAACAATTTATTTAATTTTCTTAGTTTTCTTAAATTAGTGAATTGGATAAGAGGTTTTGTATTTGTATCATGGCAATGCCTTTGGTACATTCCATCACATAACGATTACTCCGTAAATCAACCTGTGTTAGCCATCTTTTAAACCAAACAATTAATATCTCCCTGATCCACAATCTGTTATTTTCTAATATTTAATGTTGTAAATATTGTGTGTTGATATATCAAAGGAAGAGTCTCACATTATTTGAGATTGTGGGGTCCAAGTGAATGTCTGATAAAATATGATCTTGGACTAATAAATAAACGAAGAGGAGGAAATAGTTTGCATATAATAAAGGTCCATAGAGACAAAACTGACAATTTTTTCTTATCTTTTATGTGTAAGTTAAATGTGTAATGTGTACTTTTTTATTAAAATATTTATGAAAATAAAAATGCTATTTCTGAATAAAGCTTTGACCAAGAAATTTCAGTATTCAATGTGGAGTCCGAAATTTGGAAAGGCTAATTTTATAAGCCGATTTTTTTTTTGGATCAACATTCATGCCTTTTAATACACTATAATGCGTGAATTTTAGTACATACCATCTATACATTGGTTCAAAAGGAAAAGAAATGGATTTTAATGTGATTTTAAATCTATAATTGTCAACTTTTGGTTTAATGTGGGACTCTTCCGTTTAATCTATAATTGTTAACGTTTTAAATTGATTTGCTGTCACTATTGATTATCTTATATCAAATCAATCTGTGACCATTGAATGTTTATATATTTTTCTTTATTAAAAGCAATGCTATCATTATACTTTATGACCGAGATTCAAAAATTGATGCCATACACGTATATAGTTAAAAGCAACATTCGGTTTTGTCATTATTATGATTTATGGCCTGATTCAAAACTCACGTGTTCGTGTTTTGGTAACTGAATATTTTAGGTGTTGAATAGTTTTTACAAATATAATAAAGGTTTCAAATGAGAAGCTTAATACACAGTATTTGAGTTTTGTGCACCTCTATTTATCCTCTAGTATGTTATTATGTATATTGAGTTATATTATTTTTACTATTTTGTTCGTTGTGTCTTAAAAAAAAGAATCCGTTTAATTTTGGGAAGTGTCACATTTTAATTATCTAATAGTTGTAGAATAGTTCTTAAAAATCTTTAAATGTAACTCAGATTAATTTATTTTTTTGCAGATGTTACAATCTACATTTAAGAGGTGATCCAAACTAAATAGGAGACGAACTTCAGCAACCCGTGTAAAAATGGTGTGAAAGATCAGTAGTCGCAAACATTATTACACTTTAGAAGACTGAGAGACAAAAATGATTTTTTTGTCTAAAATTAAATTAAGAACCAGTTGTGCACTTTGTCCTATATATATAGTTAAAGATAGACATTAAGTTTATCAATAGGGGAAAAAGATAAATAGTAACATTTTCTTATTTAAGTAGTTACGATAATAAAGATTGATAGAGAATTATGCCAATAAATAACTTACATGAATTTAAAATAGAAGTCAAATTTAACTTGCACAACCATTTTAATTATCAGTCCATGATGATAAAAAGACTAAATATCGAAAATGAATGATAAAATAGAGTAGCAAATTATTAATTATTAATGTATAAATGATCAGCATTGATCTGTAAAACCATTGATATTGATGAGAGTAACCTATTGTAGTTTCTAAATATTTTAGTAGAGATTTAGACCTAAATATATTAAAATAAAATGATTTTCTGTAACCTAGAATTACTGCAGCACCACAATTTCTTTTTCCCTCAAAGAGACTCCTTAGACGCATTAGTCTGTAAACTATTGTGTCCGCAGAAGAAAACAATAAGTAAATAATATAAGCTTTGGTTGACTTTTTTTAGGGAGATTAAGAAATTTAAATAAACTAATATATTTATCATTTTTCACAAACTAATTTACCCAATTTATAAATTATTATGTAATCTAATTATACATATTAATATTTAAAAATATATAAGAGTTAAGGTACGTCCATCATTCTAAAGTATCTTTTGTATCTTCATGTTAAATGCACTAAAAAATATTTTAAAGGTCTAGGCTCACTTAAAAAAATACTTCATAATACTGAACATACTTGAAAAAATATTTCTCCATATTAGATACATCACAAAGTATTTTAGAATTTTGAATGAACCTAACAAATACTTTAAGATGCTGAATGCATTTTAAGCCTATATATAATCTAAATCCAAAGTAATTTATTTAAATTTTTTTAAAAAAAGTTCATTGAAACTTATATTAAAAACTAAAAGTAGCATATAGTAAAAACAAAGTTGCAATGAACCATCCCAGAAATCACAATGTATAAATATATAGTATTTTTTTTGTGATCGTGAATATAAAATATAATTTATAGTACCACTCAATACAAACAAAAAATTTGATGTTAAGAAGGTAGAGGTAGTATTGAATTAACAGAAATCTTCCCAGAACAACCCATGGTAAAAAGACTCTTTTCTTAAGGACATATTTCGCCTACACTGATGTTCTCAAGATTAAAACAGGCCCTCCAGGCAAAATACCAGGGGATTTCATCTTTTTAGGAATTAAATTAATGTTAAATTAAATGAATATCCCTCTTCTTGAACTTATTAAGATTAATCTTTAATAAAAACAACAATCTCTCTCTTACTCACATTTTACCTCTTTAGGACTTAAATGTCATTATTTAAAAGGTATGTTGTTACTATTGAAAAAAGTATATTATTATGAACAATTAAGGAATAAACCTATTTTTGGTCCATATAGTTTATCCTGATTTATGTTTTGGTCCCTTAAGTTTACTCTGTCTAAAATTATTAGTTCCTATAGTTTTAAAAATTCCCTATGCTTTTTACTAATTTTGATTAGTCCTTATTGAACATATTTTTGTTTTGATCACTATATTTTAAATGGATTTTTGTTTTAATCTCCAAATTTAATGAAAAATCAATACCTTTTAACATTCAAGTCCCTATGAAAAATAACCGAATGTTTTTTCCAGTAAATATTTGATTCCATCCATAAATCTATTTTCTTTCCTAGGAAACAAACTATGCATTCAGTTATCATTTCTAATTGGATGATCCATTAATCCAATTAATGGAGAATTATGAATTGATCCAATTTTTTGATTTTTTTTATTGGAAATTCGAAATAGATAGACTCTCTATAAACCCTATTTTACTAATGGGATTTATCACCACTTTAGCCACTCTAACGCATGTTTAATAAATCCAAGCCTTATTACCTACCCTAATCCTGTTCTATAGATTCAACTAGCTTCTACTTTGGCGTTGTGAATAGATTTCATTGCTTGTCTACCGACAGTCCTCTCCTCCTCACGAAGTAGCGAGTAGCCTGGCACCTTACGTACAAACCGTACTCAAAGGTAGGGCATTTCTCATTTTTATATTTCTTCAATAAAAATATAGGCACCGAAACCATATATTTAAAACTTCAAATCAAAACCAAAAAAGATAAAAAAAAATTAAAAATTAAAAACTGAAAAAACAAGAAAGAATCTTAAAACTACAACGATAAATCATACAAGAATTATTTACATGTTATCTTGTTTAGTTATTAAATTATTTACTATAATTAATAGAATCAATGACATATAACCAAAATTAATTGTGTTAACATTGAGTACATTAGTACAAAAAGTGTTTTTTAAACCGCATATAAAGTATAAGGTCTAAAAAATATGATCGGTGATTTTTTTGTAAATATAAATATCATTTAGACCATACTGTTGAACATGTGGTCTAAAATGCTTTATTTAGACCGTACCTAATGGATGCGGTCTAAAAAATACTTCTTTGAAATTGATCAGATGAGGTAAATCAGACCATTACACAATATACGTGCAATTTGTATGAAGAATGCTTGCATTCAATTATGAAACCAAAAAAATTCCTCAAAACCACGGTGTTAAAAAGAAATGCAAATTTAATTACCAAGTTAATGAAGACAGAACAAAAAGAATGTCTTCAAAAATTTCAATTAAAAAGGTAAAATATTTTGTCACTTGAGGCAGATTCTATCAAGCATAACTACTGCTATATAATGCAGCATAAAGTTTGATTATTCACTAAATCAGGTTGCAGTTATTGTTTTTTCCCTTCTTGGTCTTTCCATTCCCCCCATCCGTTCATCATCATTTCAGACTGTATCATTTCTAGATATGGAATATGAAGTTATGAAGTCTCAAATAAATATATCTTTCATAATAAAACTATCGTCACAGCAGAGCATTCAGAACAGTGGCATGAAGCCCCGAGATAACTCTCACGGGAAACATCAAAAGTAGCTGAAAGAAAATTTTCCTATAGCATGCGTATTAACTGTTCCGACCAAATAATGAATCATAAAGAATTCAGACTCTACCACATCTACGAGCATGTTTGGTAAATGCTGTAGAGAATATATTATGTCTCGGATTGCGTAAAATAGATTCTGGAGAATAGCTTCTGAAAAAGCTGGAAAGAATAGCTTTTTGGAAAACCATGGTTTCCACCCTCAAACCATGGTTTTGAAAGTTAAAAACTATTCTGGAGAAAAAAAGTATGTTTGTCTACCACTTCTGAAACCATGGTTTTGGACCCAGAAACTATTCTGCATTTTCAAAACATGTTTGTCAACAGCTTTTTCAAAACCTTGGTTTTCCTTCAAAACCAAGGTTTTGAAGATTTGCCAAACATGCACTACACCCCATTATTGGAATCCTTACAGAATACACACACACACATGGAAAAAAAAACAGGATTTTTCCTCCATTAAGCACCTAAAATTGGCCTAATTTTTAAGATTCAGTTAACTCTTTCATTTCATATTTTACTATTTATTTAGCAAGCAGCCCAAATTCAGACAGGGAAGTCATTTTCTTCATTCTGAAGAGAATTTTTCTTCCATTCCCAAGTTACTTTTAGTATATCCTTTGAAGGTTACAAGACAATGCCATTCAAGAATTTCTTGTGACAACGTGATGACTTAATTCGGAAGAAAGCAACCCTTTCAAATTATCCAAGAAAAGTAGGAGAACAGACAAAAAAGGGCGGAAGTTCTTTGTCTCTAACCCATCTGTTCTAGTTCTCAGTTTACATTTTAAAAGAGTTAATCATGTGGTGTGACCTTTGTTACTGTTAAATCAGGATTTTGATTTTTGGGTTTGATGTTTTTAAGAAAAATTTAAAATGCAGGTAGGGTTTTGACGATGGTTGAAGTTCTCTTGTAAGATTTCCAAGAAATACCGTTTAGAAATCCTCATAATGAGAACAAAAGTGTATTAATGGGAACTGCATCAAATCAGGATAGCTGGTAGCAGATTTGATCTCTCCACATTTCTGAAACTTGACAAAGCAATGCTTTGCCATCATTTAAACTCTATACCATACAATAGACTTCAGGCATCAATGCCATTCACTCACAAAGTATAAAGACATGGCTGAAAATCAGACTTTTTCCTATCAAAATTACTTATTGACTCAGTAAGTCAGATGTGTTTTCATCCATATTTATGTTTTGGTCAAAAGAAACTTTAGACAGGCAATTCATTCTAATTGTTGGCCCTCGTTGCTGTGTGATTGGTAGGAAGACTGAATTAATAAGATTTTATCAAGTGAATTTGTAGCATTTCAAGGGATTTTAGTGCTATTTTTGGGTTTTTATTGAGTTTAATTGCATTAATTATGATTAAATTCAATTATATGAAATTAAAGTTAATTATTTGTTAAATAATTGATTTTTAGGACTTTTGATGCTACAAATGTCAAATTTCATTGTAGGTACCCTTGGAAGAATTTGGGATCAAAAGATAAATTCAAAAAAAAAAAAAAGAGAAAAGAAATGCATTCCATGATCCAAATTAATGGCAGAGAAGGACCTGTAATTTTAAAATGCCAGAGAAGGACCAAAGCTAAAGCAAATCTGAAATTCTGAAATGGCAGACAAGGACCTAGAATTTGATAATGCCAGAGAAGGACCAGTACGCACAGCAGCATTTTTCTCTTCCGCATCAGTTTTCTTTAGGGTAAAAGGAGATCAGATCAGCAGTCACGGAGGCTTGGCGCACACATAGCAGCAGCGGCGCTCCTTCAAAACACCCTTCTTCATCCATTTCTCATTTTTATTTCATTATTCCTTTACTCCTCCATCTCAAAACCTATCTTCTTCCTCCACCATTCCTCACTATTCCTCCATTCCTAAATTTCCCTTCCATTCCTCATTATTCCTCCATTCTTCTATCAGTCCGTAGCATGATGTTGGAATTTTCCATGGCAAATCGTGGCTAGACCTCTTTGATTCTCTAATTCAACAACAATGGCAAGAGCTTGAGTCTTCAAAGGGGAGTTTTAGTTACTCTAATTTCCTATCCAATAATAATTTAACAATTCCTAGGTCTTAGGATATTTTTCTGATTATTGGAACAATTTGTATTGTTTGATTTGATTATACTATGGAGATTCTTGTGACTGGATTATTGTTTAGCACTTGATATTGGGCTATTTATAACTCTAATTTCAATTATAATGTTGTGGTTATAACATTTGCATTGATTTTATAGTTAATATATTGTGATTTTCTGAGGTAGCTTGGAATCTTGGATCATATTATTTCTTGCTAACTTTAATTCCGTTATTTTGAATTTAAGAGTTATAATTAAGCATTGGATTTTATCACCCTTAATTCCATTTTGCTATTCTGATTGCAGTTAGTAAGTTGGAATTTTGGAAAATATTTGTGACAATTCGAGGTGGCTCGATTGTTGGATTAAAGCTTAATTATGATTCTAAATTCATTATTTTGACTCCCATGTCTATTGAAGTGATGATTGCCTGTGTTGTTGAATTGGAGGATTGACTATTACCGTTGTTTATTTGTGTGTTTCATTTTGTTTCCCTTCACTATCATTCGTTTTAATCATTTTCATATAAAAATATCAAAAATAAGTATTTTAATTTCAATTTAATTCATAACATTTAACTAGAAATTCCTCAAATTAATATATTTCTTTTTAGTTTAGGTTGCTTGCATTTATTTAGTAGGACTTAATTTCATTTTTTTTCAGCTCCTCAAAGTGAATACGACCCGGATTGTAACTATATTATATTAATTCGGTTAATTTTTTAAGTGGACCTAAGGCAACTAATGGTACGTCCTTCAAAGACATTGAATAATTTCTTGAAACAAAATGAGTGTTGACCCAATCACCAAGAATGTCCATGTGATGGATGCAGCTAAACCCAATGACAACGATAGAATGAATAGAAGTAGGATCACAGCAAGAAGTCCAAAACAAAAGAGTAAATTGTTTCATAATAGCAAAGTGAGGAGATTGATTGTAAAGTTTAAATTCTGCCATGAAACCCATAACATATAAGAACAACATTACAAAAATGGCTCTCATGATGCTCCCGTACGCTCATCGAAGAGGGATAGATTCTTGTGTTGGGATTGAAACTGCACATAACTACCTACTGTAGTGATCAGAGAAATTATGGCAGCATGTAACTGTCCAAGATATTCGTCTTGTCCCCGGTTTGAACTGCAGCAGCACAATGTAATTGATGAATAAACTGAATGAGCATCATAAAGTAGTAATAACAATAATGGGAAGAAACTAAGCAAATCGTAGAACCAGAAATGAAGTTTACTTCGTTGAAATCTATAAGAAAGAGCGTAAGATAACGGGAACAAGAGATATGAAGTTAATAAGGTGTGGCAAAACCTTGCGGGAAAGCTAAAAGGGGATGGAGCAGCTAGAGCCATGTTGGGCGGCACCAATCCTTTCGAACTTGTGTCTTGAGGGGAGATTGAAAGAGAAGAGTACAGGTTGGGGGTTCAGAAATGACGAGTAGGCTTATATAGAGGGATGCGTGCATCTGATATCTGTGAAATAGCCGTTCGATTGGAGCACGTGGCAGGATCATGACGGGGAGAAGATAACCGTAATTAAATTCGGAAGTGACCATGGTTAGTGGAGGATCCACGGACCCTTAGTGTGCTACATTTATTTATTTATTTATGGGATGGTCAGGATTCAAGTTAATGTGCTTTTGTCTTCATTTACACCCTCACAAACTTACATGACATCATCTGTAGGATGTAATGAACGAAAATATATGTTTAAAAGTTTTAACATTTTATGATACATTAAAAATTTTAAAAACCTATGTATCATAATTATTTTTTTTTTTGCATAAAATGAAATATTTTGATAAATGTAAATGTTCAAATAATTCTTCTGTTAAAGAGGGTATTTTTATCAAAGCCAAAGCTAAAAAATAAAATTTAAGCTAATTCAAACAAATCACAAACATTAAAATCATAATCCAATCATACTTAAGTAAACATAGGCCTTTTGATTCATGGGCAAAATGAATGCACCCAAATCTTAGAAAAACCCAATTTGCATTTTACACAACAACCCATAAATCTGCATTCCTTCTTTCATCAAACCAACTCGAGAGCAAGCTTTCAAAACTAGAGAAAATAAGTATTTATCCAAACAAACCCCCAGTTCATGCATCAAACAGAGTATTGCCATAGCTTCTCTTGGGTAACAATCATAGGAGTAGGATTTGAGTATGGCATTCCAGAGAAAAAGGTCCTCTTGTTCTCGAGGATTACGATGAGCATAATGCTTGAAGAACATATGGCAAGCAAACTCAACAAGAGGCTTGTAGGGAGAAGAAACAAAAGTGAGGATGAGTTTGGTAGTAAAAGACGAGTTGTTGATTAGCCCAGTTGTGATCATTCTTGCGTGAATCTAATCCACATTATCTATGGTTTTGCATTTCTGAAATTTGATGAGAGTTGGGGTGATTGAATTCCATGGCTGGTGTGAATTGACACGAACAACCATCAATAAATCAAAATTTGATGAGCTACATCAGTTGTGTTGTGAGAAAGATCATTTATTTAAAACTTATTTTAATGGATCAAGCGGAATATGACCATATCAAATGAAAACTACTTTATCGCCTCGAAATAACTAATTTCAAAACAATGTATGAACATAAAATTAAGCTTCCAAAATCGAGCTTCTAATTCATACACTGAGATTCCAAACTTCAAGCTCCAAATTCAAGCCCTGGAACATATAAGAGACCCAATATTATAAATCAACATTTCTTCTTAAAATAAAGTAAAACTAAGTACATGCTCTTTTCTTGATCTCAACGGTCTTTTTTCTCACAGATATAGCATTGCTGCCTTTTTTCCACATTGAGGTAACTTTATCACAGCAACAAGGGGTCTGCTGTTTTCATTCACAAAAAACAATTGACTGGCTCATTTCCTTATATTTTCATTTGTGGTATTTCAGAGTACGAAGATAAGTAGGGAAGGAAAATTATCAGCTATGCTATGGAATTTCAAATTGAGACCTAGTCTAGTGTACTGTATAAAAATGGTACTATAATATTTAAATTTTCAATAATTGAATATAAAGGTTAAAACGAGTAGCTAAAGAATTAAAGGTTAGAAGAAGGAAAGGAAAAATAAAAAAAAAATGTCATTATGCCAAAAGGAAATATAGAGGAGGCTAGAGGTGAAGTTTGCATAACAGAAAGGAGTTTCACAGGTGATGTATTACTTCATCCAAGGGACGAGGATTGGACGTATGGTGTTGAAGGGGAGGAGATGCTAGAAGAACCACCCCCTATAATGTCATACAGGGAAGCTCTAAAACCATATACCCATAATGAACAAGGAAGAAACAAGACGCAAGACAAAGAAGTATCATGGGATGGTAATAGTGATGGGGAGGATCTAAAGGAGGGTGTGACGGTCATCGACATGGAGAAGGGACCAAAGATAGAATTTTCAGAGACGGAGAAGCGAAGACTGGATCAAAGCTGGCAAGATTCACTGATTATTGAACTTTTAGAGGGACCATGGGCTTCATGCAAATGAAAAAGAAAGTCCAGGCAATGTGGGGTAAGACAGGAAGCATAGATCTTTCGAACATAGGAAATGGCTTTATGATCGCAACGTTCCAGCAGCGTGAGGATTATTATTTTGCTCTGGAAGGTGGGCCATGGATTGTCCAAAACCACTACCTCATTGTTCAAACTTGAAAGAGGAATTTTAACGCATGGAAGGAAAAAATTCACAGGGTAGCAGTTTGGGTACGCCTTCCAGGGCTGCCTGGTGATTATTATGATCGCAAATTTTTCTACAATCTGGGACACAAGATTGGAACTGCTATAAAAGTAGACAAGATGACCCTAACTAGAGCTAGGACGATGTTCACCAGAATGTGTGTAGAGGTCGACTTAAATGCTCCATTACTGCCCTCATATTCAGTTGATGGTAATGAACTCAGAAAAGAGTACGAGGGGTTGAATCTAATTTGTTTTAGTTGTGGAAGATTTGGTCATACTGTAGAGCAATGTCCAAACAAGAGAGAGGCGGAACCCACGAATATGGAGAGAGCTGACAAGGAGCTGGGGCAGCCTGAACAAACAGCGGTGAGTGGGGGAAGGTTAGATTCTGTGCCGGAACCAAAATATGGTGGTTGGATGATAGTGCAAGACCATTGTCGGAGTCGTCGGAATATTTCTAAAGAAGGGAAACTCGAAGAAGGTGCTAGGAAAGCTGTCAGACCTGAAACCAAAATGATGTCTTCCTCGAGATTTGCCATTCTAGAGTATGAGGAGGAACAAGTAGGGATACCCTGGGCAATCTAGGGATAAATAACTCGACGGGCAATCTAGTGTATGATTTTTTTGAGAATTTATTTACAGAAGATCAGGTGGATAGGGATTAGGTCCAGACAAAACACTCATGGCCAACGGTCTTATCTAAGGAGTGGCAACAAATTTCAAAGGAGTTTCTAGAGGATGAAATTTAGCAAGCAATGTTCTCCATTGGAGGTCCAAAAGCACCAAGGAATGATGGGTATCTAGCAATTTTTTTCCAAAGAAATTGGAAAATGGTGGGACCAAGTGTGTATGTAACATTCTAAAATTTTATTTCTAAAATTATTAATAGAGAATATTTATTTTATAATAATTCAAAATTATCCTATAGTTATTTGAGTAATATGATTCAACCAAATACATATTTTCTTATTATAAAGTAAATGGGAATACATGATTAAAAAAAAAGGGGAGGAAACGGAAAACATGGAAAACATGGGTCCTAAATGGTAATTTTAGCCAAAATTATATTAAAACAGTAATAAGAAAACACGCTTTTTCTCGTACGGCGCATCCTCCTCTTTTGCTTCTTCCGCCATTTTTACGCAGAATTGGAACTTTGCAGCTCATTTTATTGAGTAAAACGTCTGCTAATCATTAAATTTTCTTCATAAAAGTTGTTCTACTCCTTTAGATCTATCTAAAGATGTAATTTATTCATAGGATAGAGCAAGTTTCTGGGTTAGGGTTTGTACCAAATTTTGAGTTTTGATAATATAAGACTATAGAATTGTAAAGCTAAAATAATGGAACATTTTAATCAGTTTAGTTTTATTTATTGGTTGATTTGAGAATTTTAAATAATTTTCTAGATAGTCAGATTATTATTTGGGATTATATGATTTTTGTATGCAATAAATTTTGAGTTTTATAATTTATTTTAGTATATTGGACCCTACAATAATTATTGAGTGGTTTGGATTCATGGTTTATGAAGAGATATAAATATTAGGAATTTTTGGAGGAACTTTAAGTGTTGAAATTTGGTATTCTTGAAGGATTGAGTGAATAATTATATTTTTGTGAATAGGATAGATAGTTCGAATTATGATTGTGAGTGGGGAATTATTAGATGACTTAAAATTTAAATAGGAAGTGAGTTTTATTTAAAGTCACATGTTTTTGTTTTCGTAGTATTACATTAATATGTAATTAAATTAATTGTGTAGATTGACTATATTTGGTGATTTGAGCATTGGACTGTGGATTGTTGTGGTAGTGTATCCTTGCTTTGGCGTGAGGTAATCACTTTCCACTTATTATGCATGTTTGGGACATGTTTGTGAGTGATTTTGAATTTATTTTCAAAAAAATAATATTATGTGATAAATATTCTGGTAATTCGACTATGACCTTTGAGTATAAAATTATTGGTTGGAAAGTGTTGTGAATATACATATGTATATATACAAATGTTGATGACAAATTGTGTATATGTCATAATTATTGTGATATTGGGAGAGGTGGATGTTGTTATGGAATGGATGTTATTAAAGAGGAAACAAGGAGGTGAATATTTAGCATGCTTAAAGAGGAAACAAGGATGGAGGACTTCCAGATGTACATTGGATGATCCTAGGCCCATTGTGTTACGAGGGCCTATGACACCTCATTAATGTTGAGGAGAGAACCCGTGGACCGGACTTGTGCTCTGTGGATCTGGCCAGTCCACATCACTTGAACGGTTAGCTCTTTAGGGTAGCTACCAGTCATATGTGATAACATTAACCCATGGGTTCAGTCAGAGGAAATAAGGTGGGGGAGTTACAAGGGAGTCTCTGTGTTTAAGAAAAGTGATCATGTTAATATTAATTCATGTGGCCTTTATGATTATTGTGATATTTATGATGATGTTGATATATATATTGTGAAATGTGAATAAAGATAAATGTTTGAACTGTTTGAGAAATTGAGTATGATTTATGAAATTATTTTTTTATATGCAATTTATTCTTTATCTCTCATTGGCACTCGCTGGTATGCCTTTTAAGTTGGATTGCTGGTTGCTGAGACTTTTGTCTCACCCTGCTGCTATTAACATTTTTTCAGGTGATAGTTCCTGTATTAAGACTTCTGGGAAGATTTCGGAGGCTTAAGTTGTGCTATAATCGTTGTATAGCCTCCTCCTTTGTTATATGTGATGCATTGCTGTATATTGCCACCATTATAGGGCTCATATTTTGTTATACCCTTAATTGAAATACTTAGATTCATATTTTTGATGAATTACTATTAGAAGGCCAGAGGCCTATCATTGATACTATTATAATATTTTGTCGGACCCACTGTGCTGATTTGCGATTGATTATTTGAAGGAATACGTTTTATGTTGACAACTTGGTATTAAGCCATCAATTTGATATTGGCATGGAATTTGAAAGTTTAGTTGTTTTTCTTTAATGTGAGATATTATCTCTTGCTAGTTAACCTATATTATAAATTAAGAATTTTTATAGTCATAGTTAATTGTTAAATTGTTGTTTATTGAGTTAAGTAACTGGTTAAGAAAGATCGTTGTTACATGTAGAGCTGTCAAGAAAATGTGGCTCAACAGAGAAAGCCTTAGTAAAGTCAACACTACTCTTATTTCCCTTATTCCTAAGGTGGAATGTCCAAAACATGTGTCCCAATTGAGACCGATTTCATTATGCAACGTCATATATAAATGTATCTCCAAAATTCTTGTGCAAAGATTGAGAGGAATTATGCCAAAGATTGTTTCCCCTTTTCAAGCTAGTTTTGTACCGGGGAGAGTAATCCATGATAATATCATAATTGTTAATGAACTGATTCACTCAATGCGGAAGAAGAGAGGACAAAAGGGATTTATGGCTATTAAAGTAGACTTGGAAAAGGCGTATGACTGCCTCAGCTGGCAATTTATGGAGAGAGTTCTGGAAGAGTTGGGATGTCCAAAAGATATGGTGGATAGGATGATGGGCTGTGTCCAATCCCAGTAAACCAGAATTTTGTGGCATGGAGAGAAACTGAACGAAATCAAGCCCACCAGAGGCCTGAGACAGGGTGATCCTATTTCCCCCTACCTATTCATGCTTGGAATGGAAAAACTCACGCATTTAATCCTTGATAGAGTGGGAGAGAAACAGTGGAAAGGTATGAGAGCGGGTCGTAAAGGGCCGATTATTTCCCATATGATGTTTGCGGATGACCTTGTGTTATTCCCTGAAGCTTCTACTAACCAAATAGATATTATTGTTCAATACTTGCAGGTATTTGGCGACGTCTCGGGACATAAAATCAAAGGGGAGAAAATCACATTTATTTCTCACCAAATGTGAGTTCACAAAAGAGAAGGGAGATATGCAATAGGAGCAAGTTCAAACAAGTGGAAGAGATCGAAAGATATCTGGGAGAAAACATAGCGTTTCCAAGAAGCCATAAAGACAAGTACAAGATGATTGTGGAAAGAGTGAGGAAAAGGTTAAAGGGCTGGAAAGCCTCAAGTCTGGCACGTACGGGACAAATGACACCAGTTAAGTCTGTGACTTCATCTATGGCCTTGTACCCGATGCAACATGACAGATTGCCTCAAGTAATCATATCTAAAATTGAAAGATTACAACGACAATTCCTATGGGGAGAGCAAGATGGTAAACGTCAATGGCATGCGATTGCTTGGGAGAAATTATGTTATCCTAAAGAAGCAGGGGGTGTGGGAATAAAGTCTCTGATCTGCATGAATGAAGCTTTTTTGATGAAGTTATTATGGAGGTTTCACAACAATCCTTCAGAGCTATGGGTACAAGTTCTTCTAAATAAATATAGCAGAATGGACGGACAAGAGAGTGAACTTGTTGCTAAACCTTCAGATTCGCGGCTGTGGAAGGAACTAGTGAAGATGCAATCTCAATTCCAATGGATGGTGGAAGTGGGTACTGAACATGCCCTTCGATGGAAGCCAACCAAGTCAGGAGAATTCTCCACAAAAAGTGCATATGCTTGGATAAATGGACATACAGGGAATACCACAAGAGGATTTTGGCATCAGATCTGGAAACTAAAAGTACCATAGAGGATTAGAGTGTTCACTTGGTTGATATCTAACAAGAAACTCTTGACAAGAACAACCTCAAGTAAGTGGGACGGAAAACCAGAGATATGTGAACTCTGTGGAATCAACAAGGAAGATATTCTCCATGCGCTGCGAGATTGCCCTATGGCGAAGAATATATGGGTTAACCTCGTTCCTCTACCCAAGTAGACAACCTTTTTTAATTTGGATTGGCATAAGTGGATCATAAGTAACATAATGAGACAAGGGAGCAAGGACGAGTGAGCTGAATGGCCGGAGTTGTTTGTCACAAGTTGCTGGTTTATCTGGAAATGGCGTAATCTCCAGATTCATGATCTCGAGTTTGAGCGACCATTTAACCCGATTCAAATCATTAGGAAATTTCTTCAGCATTATAGACAAAGATGGGATGGCTCCACAGGTCAAGAAATACGGGAGGAGGTCCACTTGATCTCATGGTGTCCACCGAAACAAGGATGGTGTAAACTGAATACGGATGGTTGCAGTGCTTCAAATGGGAGAGCAGGTTGCCGGGGGGGTAGTAAGGGGTGACTGTGTAGAATGGCTTCATGGGTATTTAGTCCAGTTAGCGGGTTGTAATGCACAAGAAGCTGAGGAATGGGGAATGTATAAAGGATTGAAATTATGCAGGCAACTAGGTTTTAAGAAGGTGGAGGTCGAATGTGATGCTATGGTAGTGGTAGAGGAATTAATTCAAAACCAGAGGAATGAAGGCAACAGTAGGCTTGCTGTGCTGATGAAAACATTACTGCAGGAAGGGTGACAACTAGAGATCAAGCATATTTATAGGGAGGGAAACCATTGTGCAGACAGATTGGCGCATATTTGTGAAGAAAAAAGACAACATTGCTTGTAATGGAGAAGCCCACCTTAAGAAATCCTTGAGATTCTGAAAGATGATCTCGCAGGAATTGGAATTCCTCATTGTATTCGCGTAATCGAATATTTACTAGTTTTTTCGCACTTATTCACAAAAAAAAAAGTAGAAAAAAGTAAGGGCAAAATGGTCATTCTGAAAAAGGGAGTAAAGCGTCAATTTGGAAATTCATGGGACCTAAGAGTCATTTAAAAATGGGACTAAGGTGAGAATTTCAAAATTCGAGGGACCAAATTACCATTTAAGGAATTCGAGGGTAATTTGGTAAATAAGTGCAAGTACAAGTGTACTTTGGTCAAAGTTTGACAGAGATATTAAAAAAATTTTCATGACATTATCAGACAGAGAAAAATTCATTGATAAGTAATTGAAACCTGGTTTAAGTTAAAATGACCAAAATAACCTTTACGAGAATTTTAAAGGTCATTTAATTTTTGACTATTTAATTAATAATTAGTTAAAATAATTATTTAAAATACCTAGAGACCTCAAATATATGATCTCAGAGTAAGGGAAAATAGCTCAAAAATTCTAGCATTTCATAAAATTGTTCCCAAGAGAAAGTTAGGAATAGTTTCCCCGATAGAAAATAAAATGCTCGAAAAAACTCAGAATTATGGTTTTCTTTAAAAAGTAATTAAAGACATTTTGAAAAGCATTTTGAGGGAAGAAAAATCATGGCAGTATCAGATGAAATTAGGAAATTTTTAATGACCCTAAACTAGTCAGATGATTAGGAAATTACTAAAAAGCATTTTTGGTGTCATAAAGTTACTTTAGGAAAATCAAAAGTTTTGTAAAGGAAGAGAAGGGGACCATATTTTGCCACTTATAATAGCCTTATTCCAAGAGTAAAAAGAAGGTAAAAATATGGCAAATAAATGGTAAAATATATCCATGTAAAATTATTTTGTTAGTGTCCACCATTTTTATCAAGATATTCTCCACTCCATTTTTGTCCATTTGAGTCAGCTAACCAGCAAGAAAGGAGAGAGGAGTGCTGTGAGGTACAAAGGAGCAAGAGGAGAAGAAAACTTCATCACAAAAGGTAAGTGGTGATTTATGCATGAAATCTCTCCTATTTCATGATTTTAAGCCTTTCTCTTCAATCCTATGGTTTATTTTTGTGTTTTGTGGTGGTGGATATGTGCGCTGGAAAAATAGGATTCTTGAGAGAGAAGAGTGAAAAGAGAGGGATTTAGAAAAAACTATTGCTAGAAAAACACTCTATGCATGTTGGGGAATTGATTGATGTGTGTTTTATGTTGGTTGATAGTGTATATAAATTTGTGGGATTTCAAACCCTTAGGGGACATGGTGTTCAATTTTCTGTAAGCATGGGAAATGATGTTTTTGAACTCAATAATGCATGAGAAGAGGCCTAGGAGCAAGATTATGCAATTATATAAGAAGAGGAATTGAAAAATCACAAAACCCATGTTTATATGAATTTTTGTTCAGACCTGTTTCATGTAGAAATAGTGTGATTTTGATATTTTTGATGCTTTCAATGGATTTAGAATGCAAAATTATGTAGGTTAGAAGTGAGAAAATAAGTTTGGAAGTAATATGATTGAAATTGGCAAAGTTAAGGGTTTTTAGGGCCCTTAAAGTTCAAAAAATGTGTTGGGAGATTTTTAAGTAATTTAATACATTGATAATGGCTTTTTATTAATACCAAATACATTATAAAATGTGTAGGAAGTTAAATTGCAAAGGGAAGTTTCCAAAGAGCAAGATGCAAGTCACTAAGTCAAGGGAAAAATTTAAGAAGCCAAGGTAGCAAAGCTACTAACTTTACCTTAATATTGCTCTTGATTATTGTTCATTATTTGTGCTATGTTAATGTTAAATATGTGTTGTTTGAACATGTTATGTTGTGCTTATAACATGCCATGGTTAGATGCAAGTGTTTTAGAAATGAAAGCATAAAATATTCATGCATGTTTAGCTAGATAGTGAATAATGATCATGCATATTAATGTTTGTGTTAGTGTTTTTGCTATGGGGATTTCTTTGAAATCTCACTCTCAAAATTAACATTCTCTAGGCCAAAGCTCCAATAAAGATGAGCAAGACGGTGGATGCATTAGTGAAGTTACATGGCTTAAAAATGCAACATAAATTTGTTAATTTATATTATATGCTCTATGTTGAACTTTGGAATATGTATATGTTAAACCTCAACAATTTTTGGCATATGAGTAGTAGTATCTAGATATGCTAGAAAAGTTAGTTATGTATGTGTGATAGAAGCATGTATTAAAAGTTAAGAGATGAGCATGTTGAAAGGTAAAAAAGGGTCCAACACCCATACCAAAATCCTAACTTGATGTTACAGGAAAAAAATAGTAAATGAAGTCCAATTGATCTGAAATTTTCTAGCAAAATATTTCATATGTCAAGCTTCAAAATGAGGCCAATTTTACTAGATTTGGAATTTTGTATGAAAATTTATGGTTTTCCAAAGTTGAGACAAAAATTTGGAGAAATAAAAATTTATCATATGAACAGTAGAACTTTGCGCAATAAACTGTATCAATTGAGTTAATAATTGGACAAATTGATTTTTTTTTCTTTGTAGAGAATTTAATGAGCTTTATTTAGAGACTGAAATCACTTAATTCTGATTTTTCTAGAATTACTTATGAATTTTTAAAATTGATCAAAATTTTAGAATTTACCAAACAAATGAGCAGTGAATAGTCACTAAATCTAAAATTTTCAAATTCAATTGTTTTGGCTATTCCAATGATTTTAAAAGTATTTAAATGGTTCACTAACAGTCTCTAGTAAAAAAAATGGAAATAAGTGAGGTGTTATAGGTGCAGAATGAATCGGATGAACTAATGAGAGTTGAAAGATGCCATTACCGGATCGGGAGTCACCCCAGCTGAATGTGGAGTCCTCCGTTCTGCCTTTATATCGTTTTCTCCTTTCTCAGCTTCACTCCCGCCATCTCTACAACAGGCTCAAGGCATGGCAGTGCACCATGATTAAAAATACTCTACCAAAAAAAAAGGTGAAATCAAACTTAGGAAATTCCAAATATAGAAACAGAAGACCATATAAATCGGTGAAATCATTGAAGAATGAAGCGGAAAACTATGGCCAACTATGGATATTAATGACAAAAAGACAGGATAAGATATTTATTTAATGGATGAAACGACTTTAACAAATGTATAACCCAGCCTGCATTGGTCCCTTTCTTTTCCCAAATGTACAAATGTATAACCCAGATGCTTAACAACTACACACTAGGCCAAAACCAACCACATGTATGAATAAAGTTAATTTATTTTTGAACACTTTATGCAGTCAACTAAATTACAATCACATTACAGCTTCAGAGTATGTAAATCAACTCATCACCTAGTCAATGCCCAGGCATCCCTATGTTCCCAGATGTTCTGCAAGCTTAGCTTTCTTTCTGTTTCAGTTTGATGCCTTTTATCATTGATAGACTCCTAGCATTTAGCATAACATTTTTGTTAATAATTGGGTTTACAAAAAGACAAGTTAAGCCACCAGCCCGAGAGTCAGTCAGGTCAAGCATGGCTTTGATGGTGGTTTTATGCAAGATAATGAGCTTCTGAATTGATGGTATTAAACGCTCTTTTAACAAAAGTTTATAGAGATGTTTGCATCTTAACTCTATTAAAAAAATTGAGAAATTTTCAATATCTCTTGAATTTTTGAATCCTAAAAAGTGGAAATTCACTTTTTGCCAACAGACCAATATGAAATTTTGCAAATTGGATTCATTATTTAGGGATTTGGAAATCGAAGAGGTTTTTATTTTATTTTTTCCCCAAAATAAATATTTTTCGTTAAAAAATTATTCGAAAATTTTGTTTTATATTTTTAATACCATTTATTCTATTGTTTGCCATCTTTTTACCTTTTATTCCCCGTTTTACAGGAACAAACTAAAACTTTTTAGAATATTTATTTTAAATACATTAAAAGATAAAACTTAAAACATATTTGTCAACATACTTAGCGGAAATTAAAAAGAAAAAATATTTGATTTTGAAAACTCTTAATATAAAGAAACCTAATCATGTCTAATAATTTAATAAGATGAATCACATAACCTAGAGGAAAAATTGGAGATAAATCTCCATTTGAAAAATGAATTGAAAAATGAAAATTAGTACATAAAGAATCTCATGACTTTATTTTTTTTGTTAAGTCTCATTCTACTGTTAATTTCTCTAGAAATGTCCCCAATTTTTTTTTAAGTATTTTCTTTTTAATTTAATTTTATATTTGGAATAGAGACAAATTTATTCGTAAACCTCATATTTTATATTAGTACTAGTACAATTAGGTAGTGTTATGAGTATGTTTATATTAGCTTTTAGAAAATAATTTCTGTCTCGATTTGCATAAAAGTTATTTTAGAAAATAGATTTTGGAGAACAGTTTCTGAAAAAATTGGAAAGAATAACTTTTTGAAAAACGATGGTTTTGAGAATTAAAAGCTATTATAAAAAATTTAAAGATATTTGCGTGACTCACACAAAATCATGATTTTGGAATCAAACCATAGTTTCAAAGTGTAACCCAAACATGCTCTACGTCAATCTAGAAAGTAAAGCTACACATGGAATTACCATTTGTGTTGCCCCTCTGACTCAATATTTTCTCTTTTGACTTTTCTATGTTCAAATTCAATTAAATTTATCAAAAAGATAAGGCATAAAATACTCAGAGAAATTACTACAAGATCCAAAAAAAAAAAAAATTGATAACAATTCAAGAATATGCAATGACAATTTTTAATGCAGAAAATCATAACATATTTATCATCCTTATTTGTCATTAGAACTTTTTGATAATTTAATTCCCTCTTTTGGAATCTCATAGTAATTCACCAAATAAAAAATGAAAGACTAATAAGTCCTTATTGATTTAAGAAAGAGATAACGACTCAGGAGGACTGAATTCTGTATATTACATATTTTTTTTTCTTTTCTCTTATTAAGATATCTGAATACCGATCAGAAAATAATACAGGGGCTTCTTCTACAATGCTTCAAAAATGATTGTGCCTAAGAAACATGGAAGATGAAAGAGACAATCAGACAAATGGAGGAACCTGAAGGATTGGTTTGGCAACAGAGAGGGTGGCCGAAGCCATGATCATCAGCCAGCGGGAGAGAGCTCAGAAGCAGCTGGGGTGGTGCTAGTAGTGGGAAGAGAGATAAAAGGCAGAGAGGAGTGAGTGTTTTCAGGTTGAATATAGTGTGAGATTAATTTCAATAAGCGTGGCAGAGAAGGAAGATGTGCGGCTGAGGCTCATGAGGATGAGATTCTGGATAGCCTCTCGTACAATTAATGGCTGTGGTTGTTGCCTGAGACTCCAATCATCTGTGGCTCTCCTATTTTACTCACATCGTTGGGCCTGAGCCTTCAATCCTAAGTGGCCCACTTTGTGGGTTCTCTCTTTCCATCAAGTAGATAAGATAATTCTGAACATTGTGCGTTACAACTAGCAAGTAGTCATCACAAAAATCTAAAGGCTTTGGCTGGACATTCCTCTCACATCCAGCCTCTCCTCTCTTATCAGATTTCTGTTGCTTCAACGTCAAGATCGTCATCATCTGCGACTCTGCTGTAGGCAAATCCAACCTGCTCTCTCGCTTTGCTCGTAACGGGTTCAACATGCATTCCATGGCCACCATTGGCGTCGAGTTTCAGACTCAGAGCATGGAGATAGACGGCAAGAAAATCAGGGCTCAGATTTGGGACACTGCAGGCCGAGAGCGCTTCCGTGCTGTTACCTCTGCCTACTACAGAGGCGCTATCGGTGCTCACATTGTCTACGATATTAGCCGGAGAACACTTTCGACAGCGTCGGTCGCTGGCTGGATGCAAAAGTAAGCATTTCAACCTAATATCGTTTTCTTGCCCATGTTTGTTTGATTCGGCGATTCTGCCATTTAGAGTAGTAGATCTGAGCTTCATGATTGATTGACTGACTGAATTTGGAAGAAAACAACCCTTTGAAATTGTCCAAGAAAAGTAGAGGAAAAGACAAAAAGGGAGGGAGTTCTTTGTGTCTAACCCATCTTTTCTGGTTCTCAGTTTAAATTTTAAAAGAGTTAATCATGTGGTGTGACCTTTGTTATTGCTAAATCAGGATTTTGATTTTTGGGTTTGATGTTTTTATGAAAAATTTAAGATGCAGGTAGGGTTTTGACGTTTGTTGAAATTCTCTTTTAAGATTTCCTAGAATTCCATTTAGGAATCCCCATGATGACAAAGTGTATAAAAGTAAACAAGTTGTGATAGTCTAATTTAATGAGACTGTATGTAACTTCTTTAGGGAAAATAACTCTCCTTGTCTTGCCTTCCTCAAAATTATATGATAATATGCTACGATGCCTTCCCATAAAATAAGGACAAAGTATAACCCATAAGTAATATCTGCTTTAAACATATTTTTAACATTTTAAGCTTAGGCCTTTTATACTTTAATTAAAAAAAGTGAATTTTTCTCTATTTACGTAATCCTGCTTCATCTGAAATAAAAAAACTTTAAGGAAATTTTTAATCTAATTCAGATTAAATGGGTATATTGTCCTAATAGAGACACGATGGATGGCGTGGTGAACCATCCGAGCGAGGAGAAGCAATTGGAAAACTGAACTTAGGAGATAAAATATTTTTTTAAAAAAAAATTTCTTCTAATCAACCCCACAATATCAGGTAGCCTTTGACTAATTCTGAATCTGGGATGGGAACAAATCAAAGGTGGTTTTAATAAATTTCTCATCTTACTAATAACTTTAGTAGTCATATTATAAAAAAAAAAAAAAAAACTTTAGAGGTCATTTCATTGTGGCTAAATAAAGTTGATCAAGAGAATTGCATAACATAATGGCACAGGAAAAGAAACTATGCCTATGGGAAGAGAATTTTGTATGCAGCTAAAGAAGTTACAAGAGGCAAAAACTGTGTGTGTGTGTGTGTGTTGTTACAAGAGACAGACCCTTTGATCTGGCAATGCTAGTGTAATTGGTTGAGAACTAGATCGAGAGGGAAACATGATTCTCTCATTCTGTTACAAAAAGTCTCAGACGTTTAATTCTTCTCGAGATTGCACAGGCGATGAAGCATTTACATGTACCTCTTGAGAACAGTGGCTTTGGTCTGAGACAAGCCATCGTCTTATACCTGACAAAACCTGACCAAGGCATTGCATGATCATTGAGTACGATGTGGTTGTAACTTTCAATAAGAAGAGAGCCCATACGATGGATGCGATTATGCCCAGCAATGGAACTAAGATTATAAGAAGCAGCACAAGGACAAGAAATCCGAGGAGTGGACTAAAGGTTTTGATGATGGCAAGGTAAGTCTCTTCGCTTTGAAGTTTAAATTCTGCAATCAAACTCAGAGCATAGATGCATAGGTTCACACAAATGGCGGCCATGATGGTGGCATGGTCATCAAATGGAGATTTCCTCCTGGATTGGTATTCAACTCCAAGATAGCCACTTAATATAGTTATCAGAAACATAATGGCCGCGTGGAGCTCCCTCCTGTACTCCCTGATGCATAAACAAACAAATGAACAGATATTTTCACCCAAAAAAAATGATAAAAACAATATATTAAAATAATAGGGAGTGAGGGGAGGGACATGTGCACGGATGGTACAAGAATTTCTCTACCATACCAACCTGGTAACCTGCACGGTACCAATAGTAGATGTAAAAGAGCACCTTGCAATATATTCGCTTTAAGGAAATCGGTCCAAAAAAAAAAATCACTTTAAGAAAAAAATTATAAAAATAGATAGTATGGTTCTAAGACAGCAGGCTGCTCTCCATGAACCCACCACAAGAACAGTTACTACTCAAACAATAATGCTGCGAATAACAGGTTTAATGCTGAGAGGCAAGCGATGAGTGACACAAGGTTTGTGGATGTTGGGAAATACTTCCATGTTATTAACTCCGAGAAGTATGACCCAACCCTCCATGGAGATTCATCCAGAGGAGTGAACTCTAGGGGCTGGGAAAACAACAGGGGTTATTTTGGCAACAACAATGCAAAATCCTACGAGAACAAGAACTCCTTTGAAGGGTACCAAAACCAGGAGGAGTTTGAGTCATGAACATGTTGGATCGTGGACAAATCACCTTCCATTAACTGCTGTTTTCCCAGCCCCTCGAGTTCACTCCTCTGGATGAATCTCTATGGAGGGTTGGGTCATACTTCTCGGAGTTAATATCATAGAAGTATTTCCCGCCGTCCAGAAACCTTGTGTCACTCAGCCCTTGCCTCTCAGCATTAAACCTGTTATTCGCAGCATTACTGTTGGAGTAGTAACTGTTCTTTGTGGCAAAGTTGTCGTGGAAGTATCTATCATTGACAGCACCCATATTTTTTTGGCAAAAAAATAAAAAAAAGTTGTGCCCATATCCTAAAATTCTGAAAAAAGAAATCATGAATAAACTGAATGAGCATCATAAAGAAGTAATAACAATAATCGGAAGAAGACGAAGCTAAGCAAATAGCAGAAACAAGAGATGAATGTTGCTTAGTTAATCCATAAGAAAGAGCGTAAGCAGTGGTGATTAAACCAAGAGAATGGGAACAATGTATATGAAGTTAATGAGGTGTGCATGAAAAAACCTTTGGGGAGAGCTAACAGGACCGCCAACTCCAATTTGTTGGTCGTCGACCATGTTGAGAAGATGGAGATCAAGATTGCCAAAACTGTGAAGAACGGAAAGAGGTGGGAAATGGCCTGCCTTAGCACGGATCATGTATATATAGGAGGGTTTTGTTTTTCCTATAAGGAGAGAAGGGGGTAGGTTATATAGAGCTGATGAAGGTAAACCTTCGGAGGACGTTTTCAATTGGTATTCTCGTAATTATGATCAAAACGAAGGCTCCTTTCGCGTTATCAATCCTGTTATTTGGTTGGTGGTCTGATGGACGAGTAATGGCGATCAAAGAAACTGGATCCAAGTCATTGACTTTGTGCCGACCTTTGTTCATTTCTCACGAGACGTGTCAATTGTGAAGGCGTACATGCAATTAACGTTAACAATTAGAGCATGCTTGGATGGCTTTTTGAAATCATGGTTTGGCCCCAAAATTCTGATTTCAAAAAAATGATAGATAACTATATCAAAAATGTTAACAATTTGTTTCTATCGCATTTTTCACCCTGCACGCACGCAAAAGCAATTATGAGATCAGAGAGAGGGAACAGAGAAAGGAGAGTTAAGGAGAAGGTGTGGGCTCCAGTAAATTAAAAGGTAGCCATGGTTAGTGAACATAGGTATTTTTACACAATAGTAATGAGTAATTTTGTATTCGACAGTAATTTTGATTGTCAGATGCACACATTGCAATTATCCATAGACATTTTTGTCCTTTAACCATTTTTCAAAATATAAATGTTTAAATAATTCGTCGGTGAAGGAGGGGTATTTTTATCAAAATAAAAGCTTAAGAAACAAAGTTATTTAGGCTAATGGAGATTAAGCTAATTTTTTTGGGCAACGGAAATTAAGATAATTCAATAAATGTGATGGAAAATTGAATTCATAGGTTATATGGTATGTTAGAAATTGTAAAAACATATGTATCATAATTATCTTTGTTACATAAAATCTATATTTTGAAAATATAAATGTTCAAATAATTCTTTTGTTAAAGGGTTGTGTTTTTATCTAAATATAAGCTTAAACATCAAAGTTAAACTAATTCAAAAACATTAAAATCATAATCAAATCATACTTCTATAATTACCAACAACATAACCCAGGCTGCTTCATCAAATCTTGGGCACTCATGTACGCGTTGGGAAGGAGTGGTTCAATTTTAATTTGGATTGACAAAAAAAAAATAAAATCTGAACTTTATAAAACCAAATAATTTATACAGCCTGATAATGAACAAAAATACATGTTTAAAATTTTTTTTCACCATTTAAATAAATGTGAGGGAAAATTAAAATCATAAAATTTTATGATATATTAGAAATTTTAAAAAAACTATGTATCATAATTATTCTTGTTGAATAAAATTAATATTTTGAAAAACATAACTGTTTGAATAATTCTTTTGTTAAGGAGGGGTATTGTTATCAAAATAAAAGGAGACCAGCGTGGGAAAAAAATTGAGAAACCAAAATCCGTCCAGGTTAAATGAACGACACAAGCTCACAAAGTAGCCTTGTGGTGCATTTAAGCAGGGCTTTTTTTTTTCTTTTGTTTTTTTAACTGGAAACATCTAAGCAGTGTTATTCCATCAATATCAAATGTAAATATATTAATTCCACCAAGCCTAACCTTTTCCGCACACAACACTGTTCACAGGCCGATCAAACTTAAAAAAGGCAATAAAAAAATATGTGCCATTTCAAACATTAATTGTTACAGCTGTCCCTCAAAACTATTTGCTTGTTCCCAATTTTTGTTAAGGATAATTGTCGTTGGATTTTAAATAAAAAAATTAATATTATTAAGATTATCAGGTATTTGTATTATTAATAGTAGTTGCTTTAGTTGTTAATGAGATCTGCTTATATTAATTTTTTTACTTAAAACCCTATAATAATTTACCTCTTTTTTAAATTAAAAACCACTTGCCTGGGAGCCGATTGGCTCAACGCCCCCCCCCCTTCAGCGTCCCTTCGCATCGTCATCTTGTCAATTAAGATTTAATCTAATGGCTCAGAGAGTGCCATAATAAAATGCTATTAAAAAGTAAAATTAATTGAATTATAGTATTAAATTAATAAAAAGTTCTGAACCATGTTTTAAGATTTTTTTAGGATGTGCAGGATTCAAATTTCTAAATCTAATTTATTTTAACTAAAAAATTTATGAGAGATACATACTGGTCTAGGTAATCATATAAGACAAGAAAAAAAAAACAAACTCTACTATCAAACATTTATTTATAATTTTTTGGACATATCTCATTCTAGAAAATTTATCCTGATCCACGATGATATATATTGAGCAAGATAGAACTACAAAGGGTGAAAAAGCTCTATTAAGTATTTAACTGGTCCTATCTAGCTAATTTTAATTAAAACATTTTGTGATAGATATTTGCATCATTTTAGGATCCTTTCTAACTTAATTTATATTAATTTGAACCCCTGATAAACTCTACTCAGTTTGAAAAATTGGATGCTCCACTTAAAAAATTTCAAAAATTAACATGCTAAAAAAAATCTTCATGAATTTTATATTATACTTCAATTTTTTAAAATCATTAATAGATTTTATCTTTGAGCTATTAAACTAAATCTCAATGGACAGTATGAGTGCCCATGGGACAATCCAAACCAAGGAATAAAACAACGCGGTCTTGTTGGTTTTTTTTTTTTTTTAACGTAAAAAAATACAACCCGACCCTTTCTCCAACTCAAACGTCTCACATGCCTTCTTCAGATCCTCTTCTTCCTCCTTCTTCATCAGCTTCGTGAAATCTCCCATGTCCAGAAGATTTTCTCCGTCTGAATCAAGGTCATGGATCACGCCTTTCGCCTCTTCGCGGGTAAAATTCTCCCCAATGGACCCCGAAAAACGACCTGAGCTCACTGGCCGATATTTTGCAGTCCCCGTCGCCGTCGGAAACGACGGAACACCTCCCTCAGTTCATCCTCCCTGGTAATAATAGACTTTGGGGTTTCAGAGGGTGGTGACGACGACGACATGGGAGAGGTTGAGGAGTTGGAGGATCTTGATCTTGGTTTTGACTTTGAGCCACCAAGACTCAGTCTCAGACTTGTGTTGGAGAACCACTTGGTCAAGATGTCACGTGTCACCAACTTTTTTGTTTTTGGAATTATAAAGGTAAACTGAGCTTGAGCATGTGTCACCAACTTTAATTTGATTTGGGAAGAAGTGTACAAATCTTCCATTAAATAAAGCTGAAATAAAAAGTAAAGTATATAAAAGTGTGAAACACCAGTAAACTCCGTAAAGATTTTGATGTTATTATTTTAATATAATCAATTTAATTTTTGATTGATTTCAATATAGAGTTTATTTAGATTACCTTTTAAAAAATATTATATACAATTTAAAATAAATATATAAAAAAAATTTATCTCATATTTTATGAAAATAATTTTAAAAATAATTCTAAAATTGAGATAAACAAACTCTATGCATTACCTTTTAATCCACTGTCTCGATTGATCAAATGTTGCGTACTCAATCTTATCAAAACCTGAGCTCTTCTGGGTTAAAGTTCTACGTGCTAAATATGGTTGGGGTACTCAGATCAATTGCAAATTCAAAACTCAAAATGCCTCATATCTCTGGAAAAGTCTAGCGCCATTATGGGAGGATGTAGCTTTGGGTGTATTTTGGAAGATTGGAGATGGTAAGCAGATTCGATTCTGGGCGGATCACTGGGTGGGAGAACTTGGGCCTTTGTGTCATCTCTCTTTTGCTCCGATAATGGAAGGAGAGTTTCATAAAACATTGGAGCTTTTTGTGAAAGAGGATGGAACATGGAATTGGTCAGCTTTTGATACTCTTTTGCCTCAACATGTCTTGCAACAAATTGCTTCTCTTAGGCCGCCATCTTTATCTTCACAACCAGACGTTTGTGTT